>ML800446.1:307020-329280 GCA_009831015.1 Picea engelmannii | reverse complement strand
TCGTGTCGTTGATGGGGGATACATCAAGGCCCTCCCTCGACGAGTCTATTCCTGTCGACTTCAACACATTATCCAGGAACTAGACTTAGAAACCATTTAGTACTTTGGGACCTGCATGCCTCAATGGCAGGCCTCCTCACATTTGACAGTGGGTTTACATCATTGACCCCTGATCGAATGATTCCACGGATGTTAGACCTCAGCTCATCTATTCACATTCGCTGGAATGTACTAGGGTACCTTGGGAATCATTGACATTAATGGTGATTTCCCTCACACTTGTTAACGGTTTACATCAATGACCGGTAATCAAGTGGTTTATGCCATGTTCGACGTCAGGACATCTATTCACATGGTTAGATTCGTACCATATTGGGATTGGTATGAAGACCCTGGGTTGAGTCATCACTTTGACATATACTTTGCCCAGGCTGCAAAGGAGTTTTTATTGGACAAGAATGCATATACTGTCACATAGATCCACTTTGTATTGGTTGTGGCTATGTCTTGTCATCTCGTAGCTCCACTGTGTATTCTTCGTGGCTACGATCAGTCCGAGTCATCAAAGTATAGATCCACATTGTATCTTTGGTGGCTATACACTTTTTATCAATACAATTATGGATTCGCAGTGTATTTTATGGCGGCCATAACCTACTAAGTCTTGATCACCCAAGCATAGGTATGCCTGCCTTGGGTTTTGAAATATGTCATGATATTTGTTGGATGTTTGTGTGTAGCTTCCGTCAGGTTCTCCGAGTCTATACCCTTGCTTGAGAGTCTACAAAGTATTTCAGTCATCAGTTCGCATCTTCTAACTTCATACTTTGGGGGCATTCTGTTACACGTCAAAATTGCTCAGCTGGATAAGTGTCGCATTATCCCTCTCAATTGTCGTAAGTGTCGCATCCTCCCCACAACTTTCGCAAGTGTCGCAAGTTGGTCACTAGTGTCACAAAGGATGTTCAGACATACTATCATGTCAACGACACTAAAGGGGCACTTATAACATCTCACATGACTGATTTGAAGGAGGAGAACTGATCTACTGAAGTCAAACAACCTTTTGCCATCTGAAAGCACCCAAAAAACTAAGTTTTGGAGAGGAGCGCTCCCCCTTACACTATCTCGGAGCGCCAACGCTCCCTAATACACTATCAGGGAGTGTTATAACGCTCCCCTGGCCCTTTTGAGGGAGCGCTATAGATTTTGAGAGCGTTGGCGCCCCCTAAAGCCTACCAGGGAGCGCTACAACGCTCTGATGGCCCTTTTAAGGGAGCGCTACCTATCCTGGGCGGTTGTTAAGATGTTGAGATGAATGGGGGAAGCATCTTTTCATTCTTGGAAGACATTTGGATTTGAATCCCTAATCTAGCCATGATCCTAGGGTAGATCCTCAACTGAAGGAGGAAAATCCTCACCTTCCCCAAGGATATCTCAAGATTGTTGAGCCTCTCCAAGGCTATATAAACAAGATTTCTAATGGTGAATATGGACTGCAAAATGAAGAATGATACCAAACCTATGATCTCATAGGTGAGGATTGGAAATGGAGAATCACACCTAAATTATGATCTCATGAGTGGTAGGGGGAAGAATTGAATATGTGAAACTTATGATCTTGGAGGAAACTTACAGTCAGCCAAAGGAGAGTGATCAGTGAAGCTGTTGTTATCCAGGTTGTGGATCTTTCAGGCAAGGGTTAGACGAAGAGGACTTGACGAAGCTATCGCATTCGCATCTACGATTGTAAGTACTGCTGTCGTTATTCTCATTAATATGACACGCTTGGCCTGTTTCTTTCTAGTCTGTGTCTAATGTTACATGAACTTATCATTTAGTGATAGATCTGTTTTCAAGCTAATGTCAATAAAGTAGGAAGTGGTCGTATCTTGTTTTGTCCACAGCTCTCAGCGAGGAGCAAAGGATTGGAGCGCAACTCGGAGCGTGCAGGGACAAACGTCGATTAAAAGGTACTTCTGTTACATCCTCCCTTCTCATGCATTAGTTTAGATAGATTTGAAAGGAAGTCAGTGTCCATGATAATAATTTTTCTGTCTAGGGTTAAGGTCAAGCTCTAGAGGTCGATCTACTTGTTCGCAGGCAGATTTTCCTACAACAATCATATTTTGTGAAAAGATTCAGGGATATAGCACGCGGGTCACCAAGGATTTTGCATTGAGTTTTGATGGGATTGGAGCTAAGGTTGAATCCAACTTTTTCCATTTTTCATTCATAAATTTTTTGGTGTTAGAAGAGCTCAGAAAGAAGAATTTAA
Organism: Picea engelmannii; assembly: GCA_009831015.1. Taxonomy (NCBI): domain Eukaryota; kingdom Viridiplantae; phylum Streptophyta; class Pinopsida; order Pinales; family Pinaceae; genus Picea; species Picea engelmannii. Next base: position 327,002 of record ML800446.1, on the reverse strand, counting down.
ACTGAGAATCCTTCTGAACTTCATCAAGGATAGCAGCAGAGTCTTTCAGTAGTCCCCAAAGAAAGACACATACCCATTCATCTGTAGTAAAACCTATCACATATGTCCCTGAGAATGAGAGAAATTCAAGAACCTGTAGTGAGCCAATAAGCTAAAAAGAAATGGGAAATCTCCAATTCTCTCCAAAAGTGTTTGAAACTCCTAGTAAACCACTTACTAGGTCTGCAGTAAAAGGAATGTTTTCCATGCACACAACAAAAAAATCTAGTGAATCTCCAAAGGCCATCACAGAACCAACTCCATTAGATGGGAAAGACAAATTGATTATGGATTTTCAAGAATAGTTGAAGAAGACCCATTTTGTCATAGTACAATTACAACATGAGAACAAAGATATGAAGAAGATATCCCTAGAAGAATCCTTCAAGAAATATACCCCAGTTCTAGGTGAAAAATCAGTACCATCAACTCCAACAAGTTCCAAAACAAGAGTTAAAGGGAAGGTAGCGAAGAAAAGTCTAGAGGTGAAAGAAATACCTAAGCCCAATGTTCCTTTGACAAGATCCTCATCCAAAAAGTTGCAGTCTTAGGAAGAAACTCCAGAAAATATCCAACCAATAGAAATGGAAAAGAAGAAGACTACCCATGGTAAGGATCAACATACTTTCAATAGACTAAGAGAACAATTGAGAGAAGCATAAGAAATGATAATCCAGCTAAGGGAGGAGAATAGAAGAGAACAAATGAAATTTACAAAACTATGATATGATTGTGAACCTACAATAGAAAATGCTATATTCATGGTGAGAAGAAACCTGCCACTACATAAGAAATTGAAGAACATGTACCAACAAAATATGACTTTGAGGAAAGAGAAAAAGACTCTGAAGCAAAAATTGCAGCATTTGGAGATTGAAGAGAAAGGAAAACTTGATTTGCTTGCTAAAGAAATTGATATTTGAACTTCTAGAGCTGGATTAACAAATTTTTGTTATTTTTCATTTTTGGCCAATTACATCCATCAAAACCCTAATTATTGAGATGCCCTAGAAATTTGAAAATTACACACATGTGCAAAAATCATTTTGATCAAAGGAGATTTATTATAGATTATTACATCATATTTTTCCCATACATATTTTGGATTTTTGTTTGGGTTAGTAAACTGTAAATGCATAATTTACAGTTGTGTAGCAACCATGTTGCGCAACTATGACAGTATTGTATTTTTAGAAACAAAAAGGGGTTTTGTTGTTAGTTTCAACCCAAATCCTAATAAAAGGGATGAAAAGGAGATAGCCACTATAAATGAAACAACCTAAGCAAGTTTACCATTCCTAAGTAATTTGAGTAAGATGTTTAAAGTTTGACAAATATTGTCGTTTGAGGTCTTAAAAAAGAAAATGTCATCTTGGAAAAGGTACAAGGATTTTTAGGGCATCCTATCATTTCCATGAAGATTTTATCACCATAATCCATCATCATCTATCAACCTAAGTAAAAAAGAATGGACAGTGTAACAAAATGAGGTTTTGTTGCACAAGTCTACTGTGTTTTTGTTGTAGATTCTTGTTGTGCAATGACCTTGCTGCACAATTGTGATGGAGCATCGAGAGCACCTCCAAATAGACAAGGACATGTGAACAAGTGTGCCATCCCATATCCAACGAATTCCAAGGTCAAAGAGAATAAAGATAGGGATTCAAATATCTCTTTTGTTTAGTTTTCATGATATAATTAATGAGTCAAGTCTGACTCCTTCCTTTTAGCAGTTAGTTCCGATTTTACTGCCAGAATATCCTGTAACCGTATCTTAACTTAGATAGGAATTTGAACTCGAATTAGGGAGGATAGAAGATGTATTTTATATATATATTGGGATCCTTCATGAACTCATGGTTGGCGAGTGAGTGAGAAAGTGTTATTGACTTCATATTGTAATTGTTTATGAGATTAATAAATTTTAAGACCAGAAGTACCTATAACTTGACATCAGACTTACATGTGATTGTTACTTTTTTATCCTTGTGATTTCTTTGGGTATGTGATCTCACTGTTGAATATATTTATGTTCTATGTTTTCTTCCATATGTTAAAGTGAAATATGTGTACATGAATTCATCTGAACCTGATTCTCTTTTGCAAATATTTTTAATTCATTTTCTACTATAATCACCTTGGGATTCATCCTTGATATATTCCTTGAGGGATTGGTTTCTTCTTTATTTTATTTCTACTACAACTACATCTAATTGGTATAAATAAGTGTTTTCTATCTTTCCTCTGATATGCCATTTTCCAAACCACCAGTGTCCAATAGTTTGTTAATCTCTGACCTATGACTCCATTACCCAATGGGCTTTTCATATACTTCTCCACCAACTCTAGAAACCTTGTTTTGTTCTAAAGATATAGTCTTTGAGTTAAACAAAATAAATCCTTTCAGTGATTGATTTGAAAGAGAGATCCCTCTTTGGGTTGTAAGGGCTAGCTTCCAACCTCAAGTGGGTTTGTGGTTACCTTTGTGATTTTCTTCCTCAACCAAAATCAATTTACGGAGTGATAACATTTTGGCGCTATTGTCGGGGAGCGAAGGTGAAATATTTCATGGGAGAACAAAAACGTTTTAGATCTGGTTCCTGAGGGTGACAGTGAATAAGACACAATCTTGGATGAATATTATCCCTCACAACTCAAAATTGAATTGACTGTGTTTTACTTGTGAGAGTTGGGATTTCAAGCTTGATATAGAGTGGGAGCTCTTCCTTGCGAGGAAATATTGAGAGCTATTGTGTTATGGTTTTGCGCTTGGCCCCTTTGTGTCTTGGGGGGATAAGGGGAAGAAGAGTACCCTGAGCATTGGCTGGGAGGTACTGGTGAATTTGGTTGATTACCAGGCATGAGACGAAGATAGCACAAGTTGTTGAAGAGCTTCCTCAATTCTTCATCACCATCATTTCCAATATTTATTTATGGAAAGTTTATTCTAGCAATAGTGAATTGTAAATTAGAATTTGTATAATCGCTACAGAATTAAGAAGCATCTTCTGAAGACTAATTTATTGTGAACACTACAAATTTAAGTGTAGCTCCTGAATTGAATAATGAGTGTTTAAATCGTATGCAAATCGAAAAATTCAAATATTGTATAGTAGTCGTCAATTTTTTCTCTATAATCGACTTTAGAAATTTGTAGGTTCATTGTATAAGTTATTTTAATTTCCAATTAGCTCGATATTCGTATGATCAATGTATCTTTAATTTTCGATCCGAGAAGTAGATCTCCGTTTGGTTTCTTTATAATGGTTGCAATTTCGAAATTAAATTTATGGATGTTGTAGGATTAAAACACAGCTTGTTATCAAGAGTTGGGTCTTGTATAGAATCGTTACATTTTCGAATTTGAGATTATGGATGCTATAGAATTAAAATGCAGTTTGTAAATTAAAATTTGGGTCTTGTACTATCAATTTCCAAATACGAATTTAGAAATTTATGGGCATTGTATTTTTGAAGTTCCGAGAACTTGATATCCGTATGGACTTTACGAAATTTAATTTAATTGCAACTCTAGTCTAGAAAATTGTAGGTTCATTTAAACTATTTCCAATCCGCAAATATGGAAATTCCATTTGAATCGTTTAAAAATGATTTAAATAGAAAAACCAAATATAGGATTTTCATTTTTGTTGTAAACTAATACAACCTGGAATTTTGAAGTCAATATAGTCACTATAAATAAACTACAAGGCTTGTAGTTTTGAACTCTTTTAACATGTGTGAAATCTAAGTGCAAATCCAGAGATAAATTTTGCACAGTCTTTGAAAATTTTGGTAATCTTGAAATTTAGGATCTCCTTGATCTCAGTAAGTTTATTTGAAGTCCAAAGTTAATATTTTATTGGTCATTGAATAATATTATTACAACTCTTGAATTAAGTTTCTTACAATTATATCGTTTGATTTCTTTACTGGAAGTTAAAAATTGTAATAACGATATGCTATTAAATTGCAACTTGGGAGGGGTTTTGTTTTGACGGTCGTGTATTCAATGTGACTCTAAGAATAGAATTCACAAAAACGTGATAGTGCTCAACAGTACCTCTATTGTGAGTTTCATTAACCACTGCATAACAGTTACATGTCTAAAGACCAGTCTTGATATGGTTGTGGGAAAGTATAACAAGGCAGTTCTCGTTTTAAAATTGGTGTAGCATTGTGTGATCATACTACTCCATGGGAGGTTAGATGCACTTCATAATTGTCCATAGAAACAATTCCGAGAACCATCCTTCCATGGTCGTCTTCTTATTTTTACTTTTTGGTATTGTGTAAAGCATGGTGTATCCTATTTTTGTCATCGCTTTAATAGTTATGGATTGTTGTCTCTGTTGGTCACTGTCTATAGCTAGTTGGTGATCGTGCTAGCCATGTGATCCTTGTTTCATTTCCTTGTAGTAACCTTGTTGATTTTCCTTAATGCACACTTCACACGAATTTTCTACCGTACTATCTTGGGTTATCTCCCATGTTCTGGTAGTAATTGAAGTTCTCCTTCGACCCTCTTGTGTTCCAAAACTTGCAGAGACCTTCATGCTCTTTTAGTAGACTATTTAGTTCTTGCCTTACTTGATGATTTCGATTGGATTCGTTGTCAAGATTCCTCTTCCATCCAACTATTCTCCAAAAAACTTATTGACTAATGGATATATTTTGATCATATTTAATAAAATGTAAAGCTAGCTTCTAAATTTCATCCTATGTATTTTAGTTGCCTACTAGAAATTTAGAAAAAGGAAGGGAATTGAAGAGTGTCTTGGATTCGTGTTTTAAAAAGAGAAATGTGTTTAATTAAAAAAAATTAAAAACACTTATTATAGTAAGAGGTTTATATACCTCATATTAAACACTATTTTTCTTGGATCGCTTTTAAATTAATAGGTGGCCTTAACCATAACTATGATTATGTAATGTATTAGAAATGTTATGATTTAACGGTATCGAAACTTAGTGATTAATTAAGTAAATCTATTCTAAAGTGATTTACTTCGTAATAATTTAATTAACTTTTGAAGAGACACTAAATTTATGTTGAATATATTTATGATTGATAAGGCAGTTGGGGCCTTAGACCCTTCTATGTAGTCCTTAGGAAAGGAAAAACATATAATAGTAACTTTTCTATATTAAATGAATTAATTGGGAAAGAAATGGAATTAAATGAAATGAGTTTATTATTGTAATCTTTATTGTCATTTGACTGACATTTTGTGGCATTAAGAAATTATTGGTCTTAGATCATGATGATAATTTGACATGATTATTGGGTATGGTATGTTAAGTAGAGCGTAAAATATTGAATGGTTCAATTATTGAGCAGATGATTTAGTTTTATTTATTTAGTGTTGATTTCTAGTCTTGAATGTTGATTAGGATTAGTTAAGGGAAATAGATACCTCCTTCTTCATCAGAACAATCATCAATCATGAGACCTTAAATGGTCAAAATCAATCGAATGAATCCATGAATCCTAGACTTGAGCATTGATTATGTGTCTTAGAGGTCCTAACCTTGTAGGGTAGGTTGGGAAGGTAAACTCCCTTTTTTATCTTATGTGATAGGTGAATCTAGGACAACTGTGAAGTTGTATGTGATTCTTGTTGTGTAATAATTTGTTGGTTTAGAAAGTGTAAGTGATAATGTATTATAATCCATAACACTTACTTAACTATGTTTCATACAAAAAAAAGGAATCCTTTGTTGTTTCTCATTTAAATTAATGTCTTGATGGAGGGGATGTTACATATGGTATCAGAGCTAGGTTTATCCCTGTGACAAGGGACCCATTACACCTTCCAATGTGTTAAATTAAATGATTAAAGTTGTATCACTAATTTATTTTGAAATTGTCGATGCAGGTAATCATGGTTAGAAGATGCAGGGGGAGTAGACAATGTGGTACTAGAGGAATCGATGTGACACCTTCGATATCATCCATGCAAGAGGGATATAACCCTCATGGAGATGAGCAGACGGTTCAGGAGAAATTTGTTGTGGGAGATGTGGTAGGTATGATGAGATCCTTCTAGAGGATGTCATAGGTGTTGATAACCTACTTGGATCGATATGAGGGAAGAGACTATGTGCCCAATGAAGGTTCACAACGTGATCTAGCTGGTAGTAGTAGTATACACAAAGAACTCAAGAAAGTGAAGTTTCTCAAGTTCTTGGGTGTCATGGACGGCTTAGCCGCCGAGGCATGGTTGGATAACATGGAAATTTTCTTCGTACTTTGTGATTACACCTCCAACATGAAATTACGCATGACGATATTTTAGTTGAAAGAGAGTGTTCTTCTATGGTAGAAGACACTCCTACCTCAAATAAACATGGTTGTTGAATATGTGTCATCGATTTTGTTCAAGGAACGGTTCCAGGAGAGGTATTTTTGAGATGAATTCATTGAGCGTTAACTTAATGAGTTCAATTCCTTATGAAAGGGTAGTCATACGGTGCCAGACTATGATGCCATATTAATGAAGCTACTTAGGTATTCTCCACATCTAAACATGGAAAATTTAAACGTCAACAAGTTTGTGTTCGGATTTAACTTCAACATTTGTGTGAAGGTGAGGATCCTAATGCCTCAAACATTGCATGATGCGGTTTAGAAGGCCCTCATAGCTAAATAAGAGATGAACAGTAGGGGTCAGGGAAAGACTCCTTCTATACCGACTGGATAGATGAAATCAAGAGCACAACAACATCAAACACCAGCCAAACATGCTACTGGGAATCGAGATACGCCCATAGGTCCTATGTTCTCGACACCGAGATGATAGACTCCTCAGGAGAGGACTCCTTACAGATAACCACAGAAGAAAAAACAATGTCGTCTGCATCATGAGTAGAATTTTAGGCATGTTCAATAGAACAAACTAGGATCACATATGGCTAGGCCAACAACATCTACTTTAGGGACCAATAACATTGGACTAAAAACTAGATGTTGGAAATGTGGAGAGACACATTACCAACGATATTTTCCGATTGAGAAGGCCAGAGTGGTCGGATCATCTGGACCCACTACAGTTGGATATTTTGGAAAGGCCCACAGGATACATGCAAAAGTGAATAACCATAAGGCCAAGCATGAGTCTACTATTCTCTAGATGTTAGGTACAATTGACAATTAAAATTTTAGTATTTTGATATATCCAGGTGCTATAGAGAGATTTATTTTGAGTGAAACGCTAAAGAGAATTAAGGTAAAGGAAATTGAGCATGAGGGGTTAAGATATGTATAAATGGTATCAGGTGCCAAATGGAAGGTTGAACGGAAGGTAATGGACTATAGCATTAACTTGGGTGAATTTGTAACAAATGTCAACCTATACATGACGATATTGAGATATTATGGCATGGTGATAGGTATGGACTGGTTCGAATCACATGATGCGTTACTTAATTGCAAGACAAAATGGTTAAGTTTGACAGATGATTTGGGATAGAGTATAGTGATTGTAGGAAAAAATTAGGGAATGTCCTTGAGGTTTATTTATTCCCTACAATTGTCGAAGAGTATGCGCAAGGGATGAAAGTTATATGCCATCTTAGCGCTAAATGAATATGGAAAGCGCATTATAGAAAACATGATCGGGATTGAAATCCCCATAGTAAAACTACAAAAGAATCAATGGATAATCCTGTCCACTGATGTAGATTTTGGGACAAACCATAACCGTTAGATGAAGTCAACTTTCTCGAGGTTTAATCAAAGAATCTCACTCCGAGAGAATTAATAATTGGAAATGAATAACCCAAAGACTCGAAGGACAAAATAAATATGTACCATTGATCTGAGAGATGATCAGAGTCATTGGATAAATAATTCATGAGATCCCAAAACCCCGACAACCGTTGCATCGTGTTGAGATTTTCGCGTAAAAAATGGATCATTAGATAAATTCAAGTTGCTTGAAGTTTATTTGGGGAATATCACTTCAAAAGAATTGAGAACTGGGAACGATTGGCCCAAAGTCCCAAATGTTGAAATGAATCTGTACCATTGATCTAGAACTGATCATAGACATTGGATCAAGAATTCATGAGATCTTGAAATAGTCGAAATCCCGAAAAATGTTGGATCGTCTTAGGATTTTCGCATTAAAGATCGACCATTAGATGAATTCAAGTTGCTCAAGTTTTATTCATGGAATCTCACTTCAGTAGAATTGAGAATTGGGAAAGAATAACCCAAAGTCCCAAAGGCCAAAATGATTCTAGACCATTGATCTAGAACTCATCACATTCGTTAGATCTAGGAGGAGCACATGTGTCACGTCAGGAGATCCATGTCAGCAAGGACATGTGGTGAAATGATATGGTGAAAAGAGTCTAGGTCTAGTTGGAACTTTAAGGTTACGTAAGTCATGAATCTAGGTGACACGTGGTAGCCACTCGGCCAGTGATAAGTCAGTAGTGACATCAACAAGTTACATCACTCTAGCAGTTTTGTCCTTCAGGGGAAATCTGCAACTACCCGAAGTGTCGAAGGATGAAGTCAATGTTAAACCATTGATCTAATATCCTTCAAATTCTCACATGATTGTTAGATCAAAACATGATGTAAGCTCTTCTAGGTTGACCACTTCGGTGCAGACCAACTCCAAAGGAAATTGGAACAACAATTACTTAGAACTCGGAACCCCTGAAGTCCCGAAGCTCCGAAGTAAGATCTGACCCTCTGTTGAGAAGGAATATTCACGATTGATATTGTTGAAAAAACAAATGCTTGGAATGGTTAAGCCCATTGTCCTAGCTCTTGGACATGTGGAAGTTATCAAGAAGAAAGTGCTAATAAGAAATTTAGAAAAATGTACTTTGAAAGGTTAAAAGAATGCAGAGGCTCGAAGTCCCGAAGAAAATCGTGGTCGTCCATATCAACCTTTTATTAAGTCATAGTCATTGGATTATGTAGTGGAAGGATAGTGTAAGGATAAAATCCAGACCATTGTTTTGGTTCCAGAAATTGCACCAACCATTAGATCAACCCTTGTGAGAGGTAACCACTTTGGAGAGTTGAAGCTCAAGAAGATTGGATGAGAGAGAAAATGCTCGAAGGTCGAACTACTAGAGGACTAGGTTCCAACCCCCATTCATGGGTTATGAACACATAAGCCATGAGTCGTTGGGTACATATCTTAATAAATAAGTGCATGGTTTTGCGCATATGGTCACATGTAAATGGTTTGAATGAAGCACCTCTAAAGGAATTCGATTTCTGCAATATTTGTAGAGACATGGAATCGAGTTAAATAAATCGATCTATACATGTGATCGACCTATAAAAAACACTCTCATTGAATTAAAATCCTTCACAATAATGTTTGAATAATAATAAAGATTATTGTTAATTTAAAATGAAGAGGTGCAATGGTCCAAACAAAGGGACTCAATGCTTCATAGCTCACACCAATTGGAAGAGTATATAAATGAGAAATAATGGTGAGAAGAAAGGGTCTATCTATTCCATATCAGAAGATAAAAATAGTAGTAGAGTTGAAGAAGAAGAATTGATGATTCTTATGAAGTGAGGGTGGAAGGGAGGAGCACAAAAGGATTCATATGCTTTAAGTGTAAGTTAAGGGAGTTGGTCATTTCTAGGGTTGGTGCCCTAAATACAAGGGAGCTGGTGCTTCCTAGGTTTGGAGCCCTAAATAAAATGGATTTGATGCTTCCTAGGGTTGGTTCCCTAAAGAAACAATGGAGTTGGTTCTTCCTAGGGTTGGTTCCATGAAGAAGTGGATTTGTGTCTCCTAGAGTTGGTGCTCTAAAAAGGATTGGTTTCCTTCAATATTCTTCATAAAATCCTTGTAATTCATATTAATTATATTTGTATAATTGATTTTAAAAACAATTCTATTGTTGATCTTTTGTAGTAATTAAACAAATATCAAAATAACTGCTAATTGTTGAAAAAGGGTAATACTGATTCACCCCCCCTCTCAATATTCCAACATGAATTCCATTCAATTTTTATTTTGAAGTGTTCTTGGAGTCAGAGTAATAAAACCATATAGTTTCACTTATATTTAACCTTTCGATTAACAATGACCATAAAAGGATCCAACGCATAATCTAAAATCAATTAGACTTTTTTCTTTTATAAAAAACCAACAAGTCTAGGATTTTAGGTCCTTGGTTGTAGGGTGGAGAGTAAATTATCCAAGGCCACTAAAACAAGACTGTAGAACACTAAAGAGTGATAAAATCCAACTGTCATATAGGCAAAGTTAGGAAACCCTTATAACATATGGAATAAACATGAGGCCATGTGTAGAATAGTAGCGCATATTACCCATCCAAACCTTGACCAATCGTAGTCAAAATAACATATATTGTGGGTTTTTCTTGAGTGTTACAGGTTCATTTGGTCTCGGTGCTTCATGAAAATCGAATCCGTTCGAGGTCCTCAGAAGAATTACCGGTCCACTTGTTTTCAATCCTCTAGAATATATTTGAACTTTGTTATCCTTCCCATATGTTATGTTAGTGTCCTATAAATAGGTTGTTAGAGTCTGAGTTGATTTAAATGTGTTGTAGGGTAAAGTCCTGCCTTGGTCTTAAAAAAACCATGGAATTATTTTTAGTTGAAAATGATTTTTTGAGTCCATGGGTTTTATGCTTCAATAGAGTCTTATAACAAAGTTTGAGTCATGCCAAATAAGGTATGTTTTCTTTGGTGTCCAATTTGTCCTAAAGGGATGTGGGTTGTCATTCCATCAAAGGCTCATGATGAGGGGCCATGTGAGTCAATCATAGTCAGTTAGATTCAGTCTTGTAATGTACAAAAAAACATCATGAATATAGATCCATTTGTGGCATGTGACATCATAAAATGGTTAGGCGTTGCACAAGTTGCTACACAAGCTCCTAATGTTGCACAATTCAGTAAATAAGTACAACTTGATGATGATTGGTTTTATTGTATGTCTAATTTGATATTGGCATTCAAATTACCTCATTCTTCATGTAGAAAACCTTCTAAGCACCATTTTTCTTTTCTACAAATTACAAATCCCTCATTCAAGATTTTTGCACACATACTGCAGGGGATGCTACGTTATAATGTTGCACAAATTCGTTGTACACCTCCTTATTCCATTTTTCACCCCCTAACTTTTGGTTTTAGGTTCTTCGTTGATTTTTAATAGAAATAAATTTTTTATGAAATCAAGGATATAGTTTTTTCCCTAAAACGTGGATCCATAACCTTTGCTTGCACAAACCCTAGGTTTTCCCTTTCACTATCCATTTACTGTTGCTACGTTTTTCATCCTGTAAATGATCCCCTCATCTCATTCTCACAAGAAAACCAACATGCACCAACATCATGGTGACTGCAGAAGACAAAATGAAGACTACCAAGGGAGGTGACATTGTCATATTTGAACCTCAAGATATGAAACTTGCCAATGCAGATCCAACATTTAGGGTTGCATTTGAGCGAATTGGGTGTATCATATTTTGTGAAAATCTTCACGGATATAGCACGCAGGTCACCAAGGATTTTTCATTGATTTATGATGGGATTGGAGCTAATGTGGGAAACATTCAATTTCAAGTTTCTGAGGACACCATCATTGTTGCAATAAAAATTATTGCTCGTGGAGAGAAATGGTTTAAAGGTATCCAAATAGATCTGGCTTGTTATCATGAACTCTTGAAGATTGTGTTTAGGGACAGAGACTTTGGAGCCACAATACCCAAAGAATTTTTATTAGAAAATCATAGCAAGTTATTGAGGGTAATTCAAATATTTTTCACCTGTGAAGGGATGTTCATTAGGGTTTACTAATATCACATCAGACTTTTCATGTATTCCACTAGAAGGAAATCCTTGAACTTTCCCTATTTCTTCTACAAAATCCTAGGGAAGATGTCTAAAATAATGTAGGCAAGGAAATACTAGGTTGAATCCAACCTTTTCCATTTTTCATTAATAAAATTGTTGGTGTTAGAAGAGCTCAGAAAAAAGAATTTAAACTGAGAATCCTTCTTAACTTCATCAAGGATAGCAGCATAGTCTTTTAGTAGTCCCCAAAGAAAGACAGATACCCATTCATCTGTAGTAAAACCTATCACATATGTTCCTGAGAGTTCTGTCAAGAAGAGGACAAGAGAAATTTAAGAACCTGCAATGAGCCAACAAGCCAAAAAGAAATGGAAAAAGCTCAAATTCTCTCCAGAAGTTGTTTAAAATCCTAGTAAACCACTTACTAGGTCTGCAGTAAAAGGAATTTATGCCATGCACACATAAAAAAAACCTAGTGAAGCTCCAGAGGCCATCACATAACCAACTCCATTAGATGGCAAAGCTAGACTGATTATGGATTTTCAAGAATAGTTAAAGAAGGCACATTTTGTCATAGCACAAATACAACATGAGAACAAAGAGATGAAGGATATATCCTTGGAAGAATCCATCAAGAAATATACCCCAGTTATAGGTGAAAAATTAGTACCATCAACTCCAACAAGTTCCAAAAAAAGAGGTAAAGGGAAGGTAGCGGAGAAAATTCCAGAGGTGAAAGAAATCCATAAGCCCAATGTTCCTTTGACAAGATACTCAGCCAGAAATTTGCAGTCTTGGGAAGAAACTCCAACAAATATTCATCCAATAGAAACAAAAAAGAAGAAGACTACCCATAGTGAGGGTCAACATACTATCAATAGACTAAGAGAACATCTAAGAGAAGCACAATATATGATAATCCAGCTAAGGGGGGAGAATAGAAGATCATGGATGACATTTACAAAACTATGAGATGATTGTGAAACTACATTAAAAAATGTTATATTCATGGTGAGAAGAAACTTGCCACTACATAAGCAATTGAAGAACATGTACCAACAACATATGACTTTGAGGAGAGAGAACAAGACTCTGAAGCAAAAATCGCAGCATTTGAAGATTAAAGAGAAAGGAAAATTTGATTTGCTTGCTAAAGCAATATAGATTTGAACTTCTATAGCTGGATTAACCAATTTTTGCTATTTTCCATTTTTGGCCAATTATATCCATCAAAACCCTAATTATTGAGATGCCCTAGAAATTTGAAAATTATAGGCATGTGCAAAAATCATTTTGATCAAAGAAGATTTATTATATATGATTACATCATATTTTTCCCATACATATTTTGGATTTTCGTTTGGCTTCATAAACTGTAAATGCATAATTTACAGTTGCGTAGCAACCATGTTGCGCAACTATGACAATCTTTTTTTTTTAGCAAAAAAAAATGGGTTTTGTTGTTAGTTTCAACCCAAAGCCTAATAAAAGGGATGAAAAGGAAATAGCCACTATAAATGAAACAACCTAAGTAGGTTTACCATTCATAGGTAATTTGAGTAAGATGTTTAAAGTTTGACAAATATTGAGGTTTGAGGTCTTAAAAAAGAAAATGTCATCTTGAAAGAGGTACACGGATTTTTAGGGAATCCTATCATTTCCATGAAGCTTTTATCACCATCATACATCATCATCTATCAAAATAAGTAAAAAATAATGGACAGAGTAAAAAAAGGAGGTTTTTTTGCACAAGTCTACTGCATTTTTGTTGTAGGTTCTTGTTGTGCAACAACCTTGCTGCGCAATTGTGACAGAGCATCGAGAGCACCTCCAAATCGACAGGGACATGTCAAAAAGTGTGCCATCTCATATCCAACCAATTCCAAGGTCAAAGAGCATAAATATAAGGATTCAAAGATCTATTTTGTTTATTTTTCATGATATAATTAATGATTCAAGTATGACTCCTTCCTTTTAGCAGTTAGTTCTGATTTTATTGCCAGAATATCTTGTAACTGTATCTTAACTTAGATAGGAATTTGAACTTGAATTACGGAGGATAGAAGATGTATTATATATATATATATATATATATATATATATATATATATATATATATATATATATATATATATATATATATATATATATATATNATATTATATATATATATATATATATATATATATATATATATATATATATATATATATATATATATATATATATATATATATATATATTGGGAAACTTCATGAACTAATGGTTGGCGAGTGAGAAAGAGTTATTGACTGCATATTGTAATTTTTTCTGAGATTAATAAATTTTCAGACCAGAAGTACCTGGAACTTGACATCAGACTTACATGTGATTGTTACTTTTTTATCCTTGTGATTTCTTTGTGTATGTGATATCATTGTTGAATCTATTTATTTTCTATGTTTTCTTCTATATGTTAAGGTGAAATATGTGTACATGAATTCATCTGAACCTGATTCTCTGTTGCATATATTTTTAATTCATTTTCTACTATAATCACCTTGGGATTCATCCTTGATATATTCCTTGAGGGATTGGTGTATTCTTTATTTTATTTATACTACAAATACATCTAATTGGTATAAATAAGTGTTTTCTATCTTGCCTATGATAAGCCATTTTCCAAACCACCTGTTTCCAATAGTTTGCTAATCTCTAACCTATGACTCCATTGCCTAATGGACTTTTCATATAATTTTCCACCAACTTTAGAAACCGTGTTTTGTTATAGATATATAGTATTTGAGTTAAACAAAATAAATCTTTTCAGTGATTGATTTGAAAGAGAGAGCCCTCTTTGGGTTGGAAGGGATAGCTTCCAGCCTCAAGTGGGTTTGTGGTTACCTTTGTGATTTTCTTCCTCAACCAAAATCAATTTACGGAGTGATAACATTTTGGCTCTATTGTCAGAGAGAGAAGGTGAAATATTTCATGGGAGAATGACAAAGTTTTCGATCTGGTTCCTAAGGATGACAGTGAATCAGATACAATATTTGATGAATATTATCCCTGACAACTCCAAATTTGAAGATCACTTGTAGATAATTTTTTCGTTAGAGAAATATTTTCTACAGAACGATAGCACATAAGGAATCATCTAGATCCTAATCCTCCAGAAGTTTTTGATGATCCAAAAAGGATCCTGTGCAAATATGAGAAGAAATCATCACACTCAAGTATTTTTCCAGATCAAGTTTCATCATTTCCTAAAGATGGAGTAAAGGATATTCAAGATTTGGATTTTGATATTAAATTTGATGAGTTGTAACATCCCATCCTATTGAACACACTTTTATTGGCTTATTATTTGAGGACACTTGCGTGCAAGTGATTCGGTTATGGTACATTATGATTTTGTTTCGATTCTGAGTGATATATGATGAAAATGATGATGATGTATTGTGACTTATTGTTTCTTTCAATTGTATATGTATTGACATATATTATTGATGAGTTCTCCTGAGTGTGCAAGACACGTGACAGGTTATGGATTTTCATGGCATCAATGGACTTCCTTGGACTCTGGATTGAGTCAGGGAGTGGATTGCATTTGTTTGAGTACTTCATTTTACACACATGTGACATATGATTGATTATAGTTTGATTTATTTATATGGATTATTAACACCATTTTTTTTCAGTGGATGTAGGCTTGATGATGCTTGCTAATCCAAATCACATAAGGAGTAAAGGGGTTGTGCATAGAAACCAAACATCGAGGGAGAGGAGTGGGAGTGTCCCTGTCACAGCCTGATAGCACTCTCACTCTGGCCTGAATGTTAGGGTAATGATTTCCTAGTTTGAGAGGTCCATGATGTCACGAGGGATGACTGAGACAATCGCTCATGAATAATTACAAGGGGTGAAAAATAAGGCGGAGTCCTTATTCCATAGAAACCCTTAGTCTCTCACAAGGTCGATCGAATGAAGTGTTGACTTCAAGGGTCGGATAAACTTCCAAAACCAGTCAAAGACAAGTGGCACCCTTGGAGCACGAAGGTGCATATTGAAGGGCATGTCACGTAATTAAAACATGAGTCAATAAATCTAGGTGGCCTAGAAAACATTTAAATTGTTAGACCTTGTAGAATAAAATAATTAATTAAACCATAAATTAAAAATTAAAAATCCCAAGAAGAGTCTAGGCCTCAGTCTAAGACTAAGTCTAAGTCTAATATTTAAATAGATGACTAAATGAACTATGACATAAGTTAAAAGATTTGAGATATATTCAAACTATAGAAATGGGGAATTAAAAATTTAAAGGTTGGATGAGGTGCACATGTGTGCATGAAATTAATAAAATGGATTTTTAAAATAAAAAAGAAATAATAGCTAGAGAGAATAGTTGTACATAGAATAGTATCTTGAGTCAAACCACCACTAGATCTAACCAAAATAAGTCTCGTAATCCAACTCTAACTAATATATAGTTAGGAGACACTCATTAAATGAGAATTTGGGGAACAAAGGAACAACTAAGAGAGAAAGTAGCAACACATTGGGGAATGTGAGGAAAATGGATTTTTAAAATAAAATAAAAAGGGTATTTACTTTTCCAACTTGGGGTGAGTGTGAAAAGTGTGTGGGTCAATAATATTGATTAAAATTTATTAAAAATTTAATTACTTGTGCATGTGGACATGTGTCATTGAGAATTTATCTATAAAATAATTGGGGTAGAAGGGAAAAGAGATCTCACCTTGGATAGTACTTTTATGCTACCAAAATTGAATTGATTGTTTTTTACTTGTGAGAGTTTGGATTTCAAGCTTGATATAGAGTGGGATCTCTTCCTTGTGAGGAAATATTGAGATCTATTGTGTTTTGGTTTTGTGCCTGGCCCCTTTGCGGCTTGGGGGGTTAAGCGGGAAGAAGAGTACCCCTAGCATTGGTTGGGAGGTACTGGTGAAGTTGGTTGATTACCAAGCATGATAAGAAGATAGCACAAGTTGTTGAAGGACTTCCTCAATTATTCATCACCATCAGTTCCAATAATTATCTATGGAAAGTTTATTGTAGCAATAGTGAACTATAAATTAGAATTTTTATAATCGCTACAGAATTAAGAAGCATATTCTGAAGACTAATTTACTGTGAACACTACAAATTTAAGTGTAGCTCCTGAATTGAATAAATTGTATGAGTGTTTAAATCGTATGCAAATCGAAGAATTTAGATATTGTATAGTAGCCATCGAATTTTTCTTTATAATCAACTTTAGAAATTCGTAGGTTCATTGTATAAGTTATTTTCATTTCCAATTAGCTCGATATTCGTATGATCAATGTATATTTAATTGTATATCCAAGAAGTAGATCTACGATTGGTTTCTTTAGAATGGTTGCAATTTCGAAATTAAATTTATGGATGTTGTACGATTAAAACACAACTTTTTATTAAGAGTTGGGTCTCGTATAGAATCATTACATTTTTCAAATTTGAGTTTATGGATGCTATAGAATTAAAATGCAGTTTGTAAATTAAAATTTGGGTCTTGTACTATGAGTTTCCAAATACAAATTTAGAAATTTATGGGCATTGTATTTTTGAAGTTCCCAGAACTTGATATCCATATGGACTTTAGGAAATTTAATTGCAACTCTAGTATAGAAAATTGTAGGGTCATTTAAACTATTGTCAATCTGAAAATATGGAAATTCCATTTTAATCGTTAAAAAAAAAATTAAATAGAAGAACCAAATATAGGATTTTCATTTTTGTTGTAAACTAATACAAATCAGAATTTTGAAGTCAATATAGTCATTGTAAATAAACTACAAGGCTTGTAGTTTTGAACTCCATTAACATCTGTGAAATCTAACTAAAATCCAGAGATAAATTTTGCACATTCTTTGAAAATTTTGGTCATCTCGAAATTTAGGAACTCCTTGATCTCAGTAAGTTTATTTGAAGTCTAAAGTTAATATTTTATTGGTCGTTAAATAATATTATTACAACTCCTGAATTAAGTTTCTTACAATTATATCATTTGATTTCTTTACTGGAAGTTAAAAATCGTAAGAACGATATGATATTAAATTGCAACTCGGAAGGGGTTTCATTTTGACGGTCATGTATTTAATGCGAATCTAAGAATAGAATTCACAGAAATGTGATAGCACTCAATAGTACCTGTATTTTGAGTTTCATTGACCATTGTATAACAGTTACATGTCTAAAGACCAGTCTTGATATGGTTGCGGCGAAGTATAACTAGGTAGTTCTTGTTTTAAAATTGTTGTAGCATTGTGTGATGAGACTACTCCATGGGAGGTTAGATGCAATTCATAATTGTCCACAACAATGATTCCCAGAACCATCCTTTTGTGGCCATGTTCTTATTTTTACTTTTTAGTATTATGTAAATCATGTTGTATCTTATTTTTGTCCTTACTTTAATAGTTATGGATCGTTGTCTCTGCTGCTCACTATCTATAGCTAGTTGGTGATCGTGCTAGCCATGTGATCCTTGTTTCATTTTCTTGTAGTAAACTTGTTTCATTTCCTTAATGCACACTTCACACAAATTTTCTATGGTGCTATATTGGGTTATCTCCCCTGTTCTGGTAGTAAGTCAAGTTCTCCTTCGACCCTCTTGTGTTCCAAAACTCGCGGAGACCTTCATGCTCTTTTAGCAGACTATTTAGTTCTTTCCTTACTTGATGATTTCGATCAGATTCGTTGTCAATATTCCTCTTCCATCCAACTATTCTCCAAACAACTTAGTGACCAATGAATATATTTTGATCATATTTAATAAAATGTAAACCTAGCTTCAAAATTTTATCCTATGTATTTTAGTTGATTGCTAGAAATTCAAAAAAGGAAGGAAATCAAAAAGTGTCTTGGATTCATGTTTTAAAAAGAGAAATGTTTTTAATTAAAAAAAATTAAAAACACTTATTATAGTAAGAGGTTTATATACCTCATATTAAACTCTATATTTCTTGGATTGCTTTTAAATTAATAAGTGGCCTAAACCATAACTATGATTATGTAATGGATTAGAAATGTTATGATTTAACGGTATTGAAACTTAGTGATTAATTAAGTAAAGTTATTCTAAAGTGATTTACTTCGGAATAATTTAATTAACTTTTGAAGAGACACTAAATTTATGTTGAATATATTTATGATTGATAAGAAAGTTGGGGCCTTAGACCCTTCTATCTATTCCTTAGGAAAGGAAAAAAATATAATAGTGACTTTTCTATATTAAATGAATTAATTGGTAAAGAAATGGAATTAAATGAAATAAGTTTATTATTGTAATCATTATTGTCATTTGATTGACATTTTGTGGTGTTGAGAAATTATTGGTCTTAGATCCTGATGATAATTTGACATGATTATTGGGTATGGTATGTTAAGTAGAGTGTAAAATATTGAATGGTTCAATTCTTGAGCAGATGATTTAGTTTTATTTATTTAGTGTTGATTTCTAGTCTTGAGTGTTGATTAGGATTGGTTAAGGGAAATAGATACCTCCTTGTTCCTCATAACAGTCACCATTCATGAGACCTTTAATGGTCAAAATCAATCGAATGAATCATATACTTGATCATTGATTATGTGTCTTAGAGGTCCTAACCTTGTAGGGTAGGTTGGGTTGGTAGACGTCCTTTTTTATCTTATGTGAATGGAGAATCTAGGACAACTGTGAAGTTGTATCCGATTCTTGTTGTGTAATCATTTGTTGGTTTACAAAGTGTAAATGATAATGTATTATAATCTGTAACACTTACTTAACTATGTTTCATACAAAAAAAAAGAATCCTTTATTGTTTCTCATTTATATTAATGTCTTGATGGAGGGAATGTTACGTATGGTATGAGAGATAGGTTTGTCCCTGTGACAAGGGATCTGTTACACCTTCCACTATGTTAAATTAAATGATTAAAGTTGTATCACTAATTTATTTTGAAATTGTCCATGCAGATAATGTTGGCAATTTCAGCTATCAGAAAGCAAATCAGCGTATACTTGTCATTGATGGCAAGAATGTGTGGTCGCAGTGATGAAAATAGCATTGAATAACAGCGCAGTAATAATCGAGAGGAGAAGAGACAGTGATCGTTGGAT
>ML800446.1:279451-306920 GCA_009831015.1 Picea engelmannii | reverse complement strand
TAAGCATATAATAATGAGAAAGGACGTTGTGTACCTTGGAATGATCAGGTGAAATGATAGTATAAGTCAAAATACAGGTGATGAAGGGTATAATAATGGAAAAAAGTATGGGCAAAAAGGGTACAATATGTGGTCCTAACAGAAAGATCCATCCAAACTGTCATCAATCTCATAACTAACAAGCCTCTCAACACTCAATCTATCATAGGCCTTTCAACACTCACAACAATCCTAGTACACCAGCTCTCTTCTACCCAGCCTGTACAACCCCAAGAGAAGGGGACCCTTCTCTTCCACACAGTCCCTTAGGTTGTCCATATCCTTCAAAGGATACAATGCTTATGGTTAAGAATCTCCATGATGGGACTCTCAGGACTTACAACTATGGATATTTCTATCTGAACTTCCATCAAGCTCATGCACACATGCATCCATTCCCTCATGGAATGATCACTAAAACATTACAACCATTCAACGATGGCTTTCCTCTTCCTGCCATTTGTTTCCATGCTAATCCCAAGATCACATGAACTAGCAGTAGTGAGTGAAGAGGAAAGAAGAACAAGGGAACAAAATGAACCAGGGGAAGAAGATGAAGAAGCAGCGAACCCCCCAAGAGAAGAACGACCCCAAAATAGCCCTCAAGGGATGTTTAAATAATTACATGAAGACAAGAGCCACATGGCCTCCCTCATAAGAAGCTCATGTAACCCCTTTTTCTCCATAAAATAAATTATAGGTAATTAAAATAATAATAATAAGACTTAGTCCCTTAATCGCCCTTTCTCATGGAATCATAGCCCCCTATCTCTTTTGTCCTTGTCGGTCTTGCAGCCAGTGGTGTATTTTATTAATGTCTATGAAGTATTATGTTTCCTAGGTGCTTTGGCCCCTTTTCAACTTTAACGACTCACCAGCCTAAGTCATATTTACATAATACATTATAGTTCATAAGGGTTAGAATCAAGATGTTACATCCCCCTCCCCTTATTTTGGCACTATCCTCAGTGCAGAACACCATTCCAATGTTATTAACATTACAAATCCAGGCCCTCTAGCCTTAATCCACACAGGCAATCCAGCCCAATCGTATATATATAGGCATTCTGGCCTAAAATCAAACATGTATACATAGGCATTCTGACCCAAAACATGTATAATGATCTTCAGAATTTAAATTTCTGGTAGCAGTTCCAACCAACAAGCTCTTCTTCTCTCTCATCCCTGCACAACCCAAATAAATGAATCCCTTTCTTAGCCATACAGTCCCTCGAGTTGTTCCACTTCTCTCCAGGGCTTCATTGAACTCAGACAGGAAGTTTTAGAGTTGTGGCTTCCAAAACTCTAGGTGCAACAATTCCATTGGACTTTCTTCATTTTATGCCCTTGTCATTCAGTTGCTCCAACATCACCTTATTTTCTCTCATAGTCTGGTACTTTTCTATATCTTCATCATTCATCATTTTCCTACAACATTTCAAATCAGAAAGCATACCAATTCACAATTTGCGCATAAAATTCTCATTCTTTCTCATAATGTAAGAGTAAATTTTCATAATCCAATATGATACTTATCTGTGCAGTTCATGGATTTTCATCCATATGATTGCCTCATTAACTTGGCTCATTTTTTTCCTTTGACATACCCATTGTGTGCATGACCCCAATCAAGAGCTATCAAAGTCTCCTCTTCCTCATGGTCACTCACCTTCCAGGCCTAGGCTTAGGCATCCCCTTCTCTGCTATACAATCCCTCAGGCGATTCATCTTGCTTGACCAAGGATTCGTTGCACAAGAAGTTTTCTATAGATATAGGGTTCTCATGTAAAAACAATAGCCTTTTACATGCTTTCCAGCTAGCATATCCAACATCTCATCTGTATTATACACATACAATCATCATGAGATATCATTATAACCATTTTCAATCATAAATGTCAAATCCATTTTATATAGGAAAAATAAAACTTCTAGACATGAGCTTATGCTCATAACAATTTGGCTCTTGCAGCAATAGGCACTTGTCTCCTTTATGGACTTGCAACACTTCCATATTCAAGACCCTTTCTTCTTACAATTTCAACATTCCTAAGCCAAACGAATTGTCAACATCTCAAGTACAAGTTATATATATATATATATATATATATTCATGGCAATGATTTCAACCAAATCACAAAGTGCTCTCAGAATTGTTTACAAATATAATTCAATTACTTTTATTAATCCAACTATCAATTGGAATGATCTCATCATTACATACACATGTATTATCAACCAATATTTTCTTTCTTCTATCCAGAAATATTTTTATCACTCTATCCCCTCAACAAAGCTTTTCTATAATTTATTATTATGTAGCTTCTTTCACCTACAACTTTCTTGTTGTAATATATAATAGTGCCTGAAGTGTTTTCAACTTCACGAGTTAGAAATACTCACATTATTTCAGCTGCTAGAATAATCATTTCTATGTTATATAATATATTCATGTATTCACCAAAATGCATTCAATAATTCCACTTGTAACATTTTTAATAGCTCCAAAACTGATCTTGAAATTGTAACAACAATAATCCAATCACATTCAGCTAGTATTCATATTAAATATAATGCATCTATCCATCATTGCGTCTTTTCAATACCACATACTTTTCATAATGCAACAATTAATAAGATAACAATCAATGTGCCAATACCCATGGCCACATGTACACAATGCATCCATACATTGACTACATAATACCACATAAATATGTTTGTCCAATGACTCAACACATCATCCACACACTTCCTACTTCTAGCCTAACTATTTGGTTCCCTTCCTTTTCCACCCAAACACAACACCAAGAATATAATCCTTAAGTGATCTTCAGTGTTGGCAAAGAGGTTGCAATCCAAACATCATATATACAATAGATACCATTGAGCACTCACATAGCGCTATAGCCCTTCCATGTCCAACCATATTATGGTCTCACACCTGACTAGATCTATGGATATTCATTGTTATAGAAGGAGTATGTCTCCTGAATTAACCCAATTATGATCCCATAACCAATAATAACATAATATGAAACTGAAATTTTATCTAAATGAATTCTAGCATCAACAATACTTACATACTCTAGGCCTTTCACCATTTCATATCAATTTAAATATTGAAATTTAACTAAGGGAATTCTTACCTCAATCCCCTTCAACATGTATGCATCAACAACAACTAACTGCATACCTGCCTCATTGTTATCAACCTACTTTTTTCTATCTAACCAACTGATATTTGTAGAAGCTCACAGACTTCCTCCTTAATCATTTTGATCACTATTCCTGCCACCCTTATGGGTCTTCACCTAGATGGAAATCATAAGCAACAACAACATCCACGTATTTAAACCTTTTATATCATTTTTCTTGAATACATAATCCATCATTAGTCATACTCAATCATTATCTCATAATAATAGACTATTCTAAGTTCACAAGCATGTTATATGCATATCCAAGCATGTACATATGCAAAATTACACATCCATATGAACCAAGCATTTACTGTTAGCATGCCTACTAAGGCATATGCATTTTAACTTCATTGTTTTTCTCATGCACTCTAGTTCATTTTTTTTTCAATTCACTTATTTATTTATCTATTTATGTTGTAGCCGGTTGTCCTTGAACTCATTTATATCCTTTCTGCCTTGTGTGCTCCCATTCTTCTCATCCGTACTATGGTTCCCTGGGTCTGAACACTTTTCCAACCATGTTCCACTTGGCCATTCTTTCCCACTTAGTACCATTCCCCAATGGAAATCCATTTTCATGCAGTGCCACTTTTCAGGTGAGAGAGCATTCCAATTTATCTGCATTGGCATCCTTCTTCCACTGTGAACTCTGATATTAGAAGTGGATTTCTTTAACTAAGTACTTTTAGATAAGTAGATAAGTGATATCTAACAAATCCTTCCCTGGAACTCCTATGCTTGACACATAAAGATTATTCACACACCACCTCTTAATAACTTTGTTTTCTTCCACATCAAGCTTACAACTGTCTACACATATCTACCTTCAATGATATGGAGCCTTACTTTTCCTTTCTATGCCCATTAATGACATTATTCACATGTTATCTTTATGTCCCATGTGAGGATTATTTCTTTTGTAGTACCTTACCCAACTTCTGTAAGAAATGTCATGCCTCCATGACCCTGACATCTGATCCTATTCTTGAACTGATCTGGTTATACCTCTAATCCTGCCAAACCTGCAAGCAATCATCTGGTTAGAATTATACATATTATACAAAAATTCTCAATTAAATTTACAGGTACCTTTTCTGTTTAATTCATGAAGAAAAATTATATCAATCTTCATATTATAATAGATCCATGTTATTTTCCTCTAAATACTCAAAATAATCTTTCCAACGACTATATTTTTTCCCCAATCAGATATCAGAGCTGAAAGTTAGGGTTCCTTGAAAAACCACTTTCATCCCCCTGAGATAATAAAGAAAAAATTGAAAACTGCAAAGGCGCTTCCTTCAAACCAAGTTCCACGTGACCACGACTTGAAACCACGAGCTTAATCACCCTTTAGCTCTTTTCTTCAAGTTCTTTCACATGGGATCTTGCACGAACACCAAGTCTGAGGGTCGGTTTACTTCCAAGCCCTTTTTAACTTAGCATGGGACCAACATTGGGACCAAGTCCTACGAACTTCGGCCTTCGGCTATTTTTCCTTGTCAACTTTTGTTTTCCCCCAGAGTTACACTTTCTCGAAGCCTTTAATAACTCCACTAGAAAAAATGGACGGTCAAGATTTAATCTCCTGTCAAATGGATGGTCCAACCCCCATCTGGAGGCTTCAACGCAATCCATGACTATGACTTAATCAGGCATTGAGATGGACAACGCTCAACCAATTCAGAAATTTGGTGCTCTGAGGTATTTCCATTTCCGAGTCTTCCACTTCCCCGGAGTGGAAATCCTCCGAAGTACTTATATTTGCTCCCTCTGTTGGATCCAATGGTCACAAGAACTCCTATAGGGTATTCGATCAATGAACCATGTGAATTCTCTACTCCGGGACTCCGGGACATTTCAACTCTCGAGTCACTCAACTCCCCAAAGAGATATCTACCAAAGTGTTTATGCCATCTTTCCACTTCTTTATCTAACGATCGAGAAAGGTCTCGAAGGGATATCAGATCGACATCTTGCATGCCTTTGCGACTTTAGGGTTCGACACATTTCACTCGTAGAGACTTGAAAAACCCCAGACTACCAAGTCTCTGAACTACGAGATCTACTATCGCATGTCTTCTGGGATCAGTGTTCAATATGTACTCTAGCCTTTGGGCCTTTAGGATTTCTCAACCCAATGCAAAATGTTACATCTTTTTCCTCTGGAGTGCCCAGTCTCCGAACTGCATGATCTATCGCCACATGGAGAAATACTAGAAGCGGACACGTGACCCAATCAAGCGGGTGACACATGTCATGCTCTAACTGACATTTCAATATTCCATAGGTTCAAAACTCACTGACACGTGGCACATCAATGAGCCATGTTACTTCAGAATTTCGGGCTTTGGAAGATTTCACCTTAGCAAAATTTGTTCCTCCCGAACCATTGTGATATCTATGGATCACAATCACCCAGGCGTAGATATGATGGTCATCAACACTCCTGAAACCCACCGCTCTATCCAACAGTCGATGGAATTTAGGACTTCAGGAGATTTCACATCAGTACATTCCATTTCTCCCGAACACTAAACTTTGGAACTAACCGATCTTCCGACACATGTCCCTTGCTTGGATCGATGGATAGGAATTGTACAAAGTTCTCTCTATCTTCTCTACCAAGGATGATTTTAGGGGATAAATTTCTCTCATGGGCTAATTTTCCATGGTGTTTCCAAAAATGAGATTCTTTATTTTAAAAATGATTCGCCCAAATTCTATAGGATAAAATTATTTTACCTTAAAAATCGCCAAAATTTTATAAAAACTATATAAAATACTTAGAAATTTGAATATTTTTTAAAAAATATCACCAAACATTTATAGTTGGCATATGAAGGATTAATAATATTCCTCAATGTTTCTACATTTTAAAATAAATTTTCATCCTTACAATCATCCCTGATCTCTACATGTGACCAAGAGTTGTGACCTCGGCTTAACCTTCATGTGCTTACCTCACTTTGCAAGATTGACAGTCGTGCCTTAATGGATCGTGGAGATCAACGGCTAGGAGTGATTGCAGAGACTCAACACACTCACTCTTTAATTTCCTTTGCAATCTCTGCAAACCGAAGATGTTCATTCGTAGTGGGATCGATATCCACCATTGATCTGTTGATCTAGCAAGATCAACGATCCTGAGCGATTGTGGGCTCAAAACTTGCTCGCGCTTTAATTTCCTTCCCAATATCCACAATGAGAAGATGCTCATTCTTAGCGGGATCGATATCCACCATTGATCTAGAAATATCAATGATCCTGAGTGATTGCAGGCTCAAAACTTGAAGAAACGTCAATTTTCTTCCCAATCCCCACAATGCTTCCCCACAGTCGATTTCTCTCCAATGAGATCTGACGGTTGTGAGTTAACATTTCCTTCGCCTTCATCGGATGATCCTTGTTCAACTTCCCTCTGATCTAATGATTCTGGATCTCTCTTTATCCCACAGTGGGGATCACTCCCGAATTCAAAAGGGACGGTCACGATCCTTTGATCCCTTACAAAGGATATTTGAGATTCTAGCTTCTGTGTAGACTCTGCAATGCCATTCCTCCTGAGATTTATGACTTCAAGGTCATAAATATTCGTCCCATACCAGCTCGATGTTTCAACCATAAGCTATGATACAAATCTGTAACATACCCATCCACCCACAGGTCGAGCTATCCCACTTAAATAGGCTGCAACACACCCAACCACCAGCAGGCGGGGTACTTTGTAGTCCCAAGACTTAGTTATTTGAACTTATATCGGAATCAAAAGACTTCTCATTAATAGGCATGGAAACCACATGCATAAGACAAGATCCATACCACAACATAAAAGATATAAATAACGTTCCATGCACAACAAATATCCAGCAGACAAGAACATTAAAAACACATATCTTAGAGATAATTAAATACACAGCGGAAATAAACATTACGCAAAAAAAACAGAGAACACATATCTTTGCAAGTAAACGTTCACCAACTGGATGCAGACCAAGGAAGTTCAACCCAACCATAGATATTTTTGTTCATTTTATCTAAACAATAGGTCACCTCTGAGCCAGGGATATGAATCCACAAGGACGGGTCCTAGGACAAGTTTAAACACACAGTGATTGGCTAAGTAGCTCTTAGGTTTCCCAACCTCACAACAAATCCTAATTTCCATATCTCTTTCCCCCTCAACCTACAAAACCCCAAGAAATGAACACCTTTATCTTTCATGTAGTCCCTTAGGTTGTTCCATTTCTCTCCATGGATCTAGTGCTACTGGTATGAAAATATCCCTACTGGACACTCCAAGGACTCTCAGTTGTGGACAACTCCATCCGAACTATCATAGTGTTACACATCAAAATTACTCACTTCGATAGTGTTGTAAGTGTTGTCATTACAAGTGTTGTAGGTGTCCCATCTTGTTCGTAAGTGTCACCTATTGACCACAAGTGTCGCAAGTGTCACAAACATCATACTTCCATATTGCCTATGTCATGCCTCTAACAACATCATAAGGACACTTAAAACACCTCAAAGAATAGTTTTGAAGAAGTGAAATCAGTTGATAGGGAGTACAAACCTTTTGTTGCTGAAAGAACCACTCAAATATGGATTTTGGAGAGGAGTGCTCCCCTACCCATTGTTAGGGAGTGATATCTCTCCTTGGGCCTCTTTGGGGGAGTGTTTGAGCGCTCTGTGCACCCTTTTGGGGGAGCGCTACCCTTTCTAAGTGAGTTTTTGGTTTGTTGAGCTAAATCATGGAAGAATCCCTCAATTTCTGAAGGTGGTTGGATTCGAATAGAAGGTCAAGGCATGATCTTAGGGAAGATCCTCAACTGAAGGAGAAGAATCCTCAACTTATCCCAAATATATCTCAAGTGGTTGGGCCTCTCCAAGGTTATATAAGGATGCCTTCTCATGGTGAAAGGTACATGAAAAGATTGGAGGTATGAAACCTATGATCTCATAGGCAACATACAAGAAAGGGAGAGACTAGAGATTGATACCAAACTTATGATCCTATAAGTGGTATGAATAGAAAAGATTGGATATGTGAAACTTATAATCTCATAAGTGATATGTCATCAAAGAAGTCAGTGTAGATTACTTGAGAAAAGGGGTTGGACAAGGAGAACTGGAAGAAGTTGTTGCACCTTCATCAAAGGATTGTAAGTACTTTTACCTGTTCTTATCAATATATCAATGCTTGGCTTGTTTATTTCAAACTTATGTTTGTTCCAGATGCATTTTTCTTCAGTAGATGGATCTATATTTGATCTAATCGCAGTAGAATAGGAAGTCCATTGTATCTATGTTTTTTCTACATGACCTATCAGGGAGCTCAGGATCGAAGCTCAGCCTGGACTTTGCAAGGACAAACGTCGTTAATAAGGTACATATATTTCTTTTTATCCTTCGTATGTTAGCTTGATTAGACCTAAAAGGATGTTAGTTTCCATGTTAATCACTTTTTTGTCTTGGCCTTAGGAGTCTAGAGACCAAGAGGGAATCCGCTTGTCCACAGGAGGATTCACCTGTAACATAAATTGGCGACTCCACTGGGGAGGAGCTCTGATTTTTGTTTCCTTTCCTAGATATTGTTTTGGTCCCTTTCCCACCCATTTTACATTCTCCATACTGTCTCTTTGATTCTTAGATCTGATTGATTCGCTCTTGATGTCATCATATGCAATTCGATTGACTGATTTTGCTTGATTTTTTGAGTTTCTAGGCATTTTTCTGAACTTTTGAAGCAGAGCACTCCCCTGCCCTTGCTATCAGAGCGTTAACACTCCCTGGTGGTATTACACAGAGTGTTGGAATGCTTTGGTGCCCCTTACACCAGACCGCTACCCCCTTTTCTGTGAAAAATCCTTTAGGTTTTCAATTTCTGGGTTCAGTTTTTGTTTTTTGCACTTGCTCAGAGTCTGAGTACATCTTTGTCATTGGCCTTCAACACCTTATTTATGAGAATTCATCCTCTTTTGTTTGGAAATTTGACATTTTATTTCCTTGCCTTGAAGTCACTCTTTGTCTTTGTTGACCTAGAGTTAACTTGTTGTTTTCTTCTCGTTTAACTGATTGAGTCAAAGCTTTTGTGAGAGAATCCAAAGGTCTGTGAACCTTTCCATTTGATCTTTGAGGTCATTTTCCCAGCATTTCTATTTTGTTTGAGGTTTTTGGTTCTTGTTTGCAAATTTGGTTATCTTTGTCCTTCTTGTTTATTCACGACCAGAGTGTATTTTTGTTTGTGTGAGGTTTACTTCTGATTGTTTAATCCTAAAATCTAATTGACATTAGAAGTTTTACATCTAATTATCATTCACATATAAGAAAAATGACATATTTTAGTGATTGGTTTGGATATTAGAAGTCATTTCTAAAATTTGTTAGCATTACATTGGATTTGAGTGAGAAACAAATTGATTGAGGACATTGCATCTTAGTGTTTGATAGTGAAAACAACTTCTCTCTTTCCCTTAAATGGGCATTCATCGAAAGACAAGACTCCTTATCATTTTTGGGGAATTGAGTCATAATACCATCAATTTCATTGTCATATGCCCTTTGAGTAAAGAACACCTATAAAAATGAACGCTAATTAAAAATTATCTAGAACATTTTTGTTTTTAGGATCTTTCACCAACATTAGACTAGGATTAGCACTTTGGATTAGGCTGTGAGTACAACTCTCCAAATTTTTCAAAAACAAACATTAGCATCCTACGCTAGGGAGAGTCAAATCCAATTATCTTGTAGGCTTTATGGGATCCCCCTCTCACACAAGGGTTACGCACGAGGTCGCATTTGGGAGAATTACGGGGATTATCCCTCTGTGGTTCAACTTTTTATAGTGGTCAGATCGCATATTGGGGGTCACTTGAGGTTATACCTACGATTATGTGTGGGAGCCTCTCGAGTTGATTTTGGACTTGTTATCCTACCCATATGTTCAGATCGGACTGTCAATTGTACCCTCCCAGGGGATGACTGCGAGTTGGTGTTCTTAGTCTCCATAATATTTAGGTACTTACACGAGGTGACGGTTAAGGGAAGTCTCACTATACCTGGAACATACATTGGTCAAACTCACTCAGGCTCCTTGGAGGGTAAATCCACAATTATTGTGTGGAAGCTTTTACCAAGGTGAAAGTCTGTTAAGAAGGTTGCCATTGTAACTGTTCCTCCATATCCTAGCCCCTTCTTGACTTGATCATGCGACATTGGATTTCATCACCAACTAGTACGATCATCGAGAGAAGTTTTGTTTGCTTCGTTTTGATTCCTATATTTTATTATCTTATGTCATTTCTTTCCGTTAGTTGGCCCTAGGTTTTTAGCGTGTGTTGTTATTCTCCAAAATTGAGCTTGTAGACGATAAAGGTCTTTTTCAATCACGTAGGATGCAGGGGCTGCCCCCGGAAGGCTACCAACCCTTACCTCCTAACCCTCCAGAAGACAACTACCGTGGAGAGGTAGAAAATCAATCTGACGTTGGGAGTGTTGTTACTCCTTCATTAGACAATCAAGAAGGTGCTTTGGTTACAGTTGAGAATCCCACTCCTCACACTACATCTTTGTTGGTAACCCCTCTCGAGCCACTTTTTCTTCATTTAGACTCCCTTGGGAATATAATAGATGAAGAGGTCCCATAGTTACCTAACAGAGATTTTACCGAAACATATATGGGATCCAAAGAACCAATATTTGGTGATGAGTATAGGACTCCTATTCATCCTATCACTGTAGTAGATATAAATGCCACACCTACTCATTCTGTATGGAGGACTTCATCAGGACGCAATCTCTATGAGAATTTTGAATCCATTCGACAACCCTTTCCTCCTCATGGCCCTCCTATTGAAACGACACCCTCCAGTCAAACTATGAATCACCCCATCGATTAGGTCATTAACCCTACTATTACATCAACACAAGTCCATCCTAATGCTGGAATCATCACCTCTACTCATTCCCAAGGCACTTCGATTCCTACCCCCACTTTTACAAACTTTCACTCTACAACTCCACATGTTTTGCATGATCTTGCTGGGACATCTTTACACCAGAGAATGCAAACCCTTTCTAGCCAAATACAACCTACTGGAGGGAAACCACCATCTAGCAGACCTATCCCTCCTAGAATACCACCATTCTATGGTAGGCCTACCCCTCCCAGGTGACAACCCCCTTTTCATGTTCCTTTTGGAGGGAAACCTCCCTTTGCCAGCCATACCCCGGTCATTAATCCACTGTTTCCAGGGGGGAAACCTTCGTTTGCTGGAAACCCTTCACAATCCTAGGGAGTATCTTCGGGAGGCACATTTACCCAACCCCATGTTGGGGGGCACTCATATCATAACCCACAAGGATGATAATCAAACCCTGTTCCTTCCAGACCATCTTATTGACAACCTTATCCAGGAGGCATCCCAAACACCACCTGGAGTCCTCAAGGACAACAACCTTATCCTTACCAAGGATCTAATGTTTACCCTCCCCCTAATGTG
Source organism: Picea engelmannii (assembly GCA_009831015.1). Taxonomy (NCBI): domain Eukaryota; kingdom Viridiplantae; phylum Streptophyta; class Pinopsida; order Pinales; family Pinaceae; genus Picea; species Picea engelmannii. The sequence continues at coordinate 295,171 of ML800446.1, read as the reverse complement.
TATCCACCTCCAGGATCTACTTCTTACCCTCCTCAAGTGAAACATGTTTATCCTCCTTATGGGCAAGCAAATAACCCGTCTTATAATGCTCAGAACCCACCGGGTTATGCAAATGTTTCTCAGCCATGATCGAATCCTACTTATCTTGGTCAGCAACAACCGTATGTAGGAGGACCTACTGGTTACAATTATCCACCTAACCTAGTTTATGGTCCTACTGGTGTTCCTATGCCACAACAGTATCATCCGCAAATTAATCGACAACTACCTTACCTTGCGACTCTGGATCTCCCAAACTTGTCTCGGTTAACCAATGATCCTATTTTTTATTCACCGGTTTGGCCAATTATTCCAGCTAAACTTCCTTCTAATATTTCAAAATTTGACAAAAAATCTGGAGAAGATCCAAATAACCATGTGATGACTTTCCATTTGTGGTGTTCATCAAACTCCCTCATGGATGATTCTATACATTTGAGTCTTTTCCAGCGAACACTTACGGGCTCTGTAGCAAAGTGGTATATTGAACTACCATGTTCTTCTTTTCATGATTTCAACTCCCTTTCCATGTCTTTCCTCATGCACTTTCAACTACCTATTTGCTACGAGACAAGTACTGAACTCTTGACCACCCTTCGTCAAACTAACTCTGTGCATATGTCTGACCATATTAAGGAGTGGAGACGATGACGAAGGATGATCAAAGAAATAATTCCTGACATATTATTGGTGGAGTGGTTTACTAAATCACTTTTACCCCTGATCGCTCGTGATGTTTCTATGGGTGGCGTAGTCATCGAGGAAGAAACAATTGCTCGGGCTCAGTACTTAGATTTGGTTTATTCAAAATCTAGTACTTTGTATGAATTTCTTCCAAATCTTGCTCGAACTAATGCCAATCCATCAAATCCATCATCTGCATCTCATGCAGATAGTGTTATCGGTTCCGTCAAAACTCAATCTACTTCCCATTCGACCACACTCTCCTCTACCTCCCCCCAAACTCATTTTTATGAGGTGAATGAAGTTCAATCTGCCCCTTCACAACAATCGGAAGGTAAGAAGAAGGAAAACAATAGATAAATAAATACTAATAACAATGAACAACCAAAAAATCAATCTCAAACACTTGCTACCGAAAATAAATCACAACGGAAACTGAAATTACCATGTATCATTTGTGGTGACGATCACTACACTCGAGACTGTCCACATTGTAATGAAGTGGCCAAACGTTTCCAAGGAAAAACACAACCTGCTATGCTTACTCAGCCTTTTCCACAACAACAATCCATGGTTTCTCAAACCCCCTCTCCTGGGGGCAGTACTAGCCATCTTCATGATGAAGCCTAGACAAGTGCACATATTTATATGTTTAATGGGATTAATTTGACCACTCGCTTTAAGACATACGACACGACAGTTAAACCTGACAAAGGAAAAATCACTAACGGTACCGATACTTTACCAAATCCATCACCATCCTCTATTAGTCCTCCATTAGTTAATCCTCCATATAGACCACTTCAGATTGAGAAACCTATGTTCAACTCTATCTTATGCACTCCTAAGAGCACTATTCATAAATCTACCTTTAATCCTAGTTCACGTACCGCCCAGAACTACAACATTGTTGAAGATTTGGCTCAAGCACCATGGGCTATGTCTACGTTAGAAGTTATACAGGACTTCCCCAGTCAATGTATAATGCTCTTGGCTGCTATTTGTGTTGTTGATACTGAGTTGTCCAGCCATATCATGTTTAACCTAGAAAATTATACATCTCGGCTCTCCCACCAACTTTCTTTCCAAGTTGATGTTGTTGTTCCCAATGAACAAATCCACCGAACTATTCTGGATGAGGGAGCCTCGACTTGTGTCATGTCTCTAGCCTATTGGAAAATATTGAAATCACCCACACTTAATAAATCCCCAACGATGTTACGTGCATTCGATGGGAGAGGTTTTCATCTGCACAGACTTTTGCAGTCCCTGTCCATCCAATTGGGTGGCAAAACTATTTATGTTGACATCGAGGTGGTCGATGCTCCCCTTGATTACAACTTATTACTTGGAAGAATTTGGTTTTATGCTATGACTGTTGTTTCCTCGTCAATGTTTCGATCAGTACAATTCCCTCATCAGTGCAAAATTGTCATTGTCGATCAGTTATATTTATGTACACCTGACGCTCGCGCTCCTGCTACCATCAATATTCCATTCTTGGGAGATCACAAGATTACGTATGAAAGAATTGATGTTGGCTTGTTGAAATATTCTAGACTTATGGGTACCTTCCCTACACCACTTCCACCGACTACACATCATATTGCCACCATCGATATGATTTCAACCATGGCTTATCAATATTTGGAATCATCTGACCCTTGGATTGTACCTAGTCCCTTGGAATTCGATGCACTAGGTGACACCATGCCACTTAGTCCAGCTGAAACATCATACATTGTTGTCCAATCCGCTTCTCCCTCCTTGGATGACCAACATCTCTTGGCACCTGTATTAGAAATTGGCACATGTTACTCGATGTCATCGTGATTAAATTCCTTGTCATCTGCAGTTGACTACTTCTCCCCAATTTTTCCTTTTGATGAATCTATAAGGGAAATTCTTAGCGTCGACGAGCTACCTCAGGATGATAACCATCATCGATCCTCTTTTCTTCCCCCTTGTGAAGAAATTTGGGAAGATATACACTCTATATTCCCTCCTGATGTTGATTTTCCATTGTCTCCCATGACTTCAACTTCCGACGATTTGGATCCAATAGTTGACATGGTGATCTCTTCGATAGGGATATTGGAGCCTGATCTCCTTACCCCTGTCGTGACCCTTGACATGTGTTCCTTCTAGAGTGATTTTCTTCCATCTAGTGAATATCTCTTGGAAGCCATGACATAATTTTGTCCCTTGACATGGCGTCCTTTAGAAGCATTATTCTCTTGGAAGCCATGATCAAGGAGATTTCACAAGCACAACTTTCTATTCTCTGTAGAAATCTCGTTAAAAAATGAAACAAAGGTCATGAGAATAGTTTTTGTTATTTGTAGAAAGCTCATTAAAAAATGAAACAGAAGCTTTGAGCATAGTCTTCCTCTCTGTAGCAAGCTCATTAAAAAATGAAACGGAAATATGGGGATTGAACCCAGAGCCCTGAGCATAGTTCTTTTATGTGTCAATCTCATTAAAAAATGAAACAAACACCTCTCTTGATGATACAGGAGCATCCACACCCAATCAAGCGAGCCAGCGCGTGGAGTAAAGAAAAGACAGCTAGAGAGCGTCGGCATTCACCTTTTGAAATATTTTGATATTTGATGCGCCAAACATTAATGCATTGGAGTAATGAAGTGCACTTTGTACATTGTAACGGACTGTGAGCAGATAAGCTCTCGTCCTTAGGTAGCTGAGGCATTTATTTAGATTTAATGCAAGTAGATAAGTTAATTAAGTCTAGATTAGACAGTTTTGGCTTTCGAGAGGGAAAACGGAATATAGGCACCCTCCTTTGTATTATTGAAGGAGGGACATTCAGATTATAGAGATATTCAGCATTAGCGTTCAAGAGAAAGAAGAGAGAAACTCAGAGAGCTGTTGAAGGATCCCCATGTACAGATATTGAATTAATAGGAAAGCTTTGATTCAATTCCATGGCTGTGATTATTCTCTGTGTGTTGTTGATATTATGCTGTTGCATATTTGCTTCTTGCTTTGCCTATTGTCTATATGCTGCATATGTGATTGCATGGCAGGTTTGAAATCTGAGGGAATGAGAGAATGAGTTGAAATCGTTTCTCTGTCTAAGCCAGGAGATTCCTGCATCGAGTGCAGTAGAATTCCTCCACATAGAGTGTGTTGAGGAGGCTGGACAGTTAAACTCTCATTTTTGTTTGCCCAGAAGTTGTGTTGAGTTATTCGAACCATGCAGGTGAAGAATAGGCTGAATTGAAGTCTCAGAGGCAAATCTGGGAAGAGGAGAACAGGAAATCCTTGAGTCAATTCCATGGATGTGTTTATTCTCTGTGTGCTGTTGGCATTATGCCTTTGCATATTTGCTTCTTGTTACGTATTCCTTTCATATGCTGCGTATGTGATTTTATGGAAGAATTGAAATCAGAGGGATTCTGAGTGGAAAGTTGGTGAAAGCTCAGGAGGGAGAGTTCCATACAAGTATTGTGGAACAAGACCCAGGAGAAGCCCTGAATGGGAGAAGCTTCGGAGCAAGAGGACTCTTCAAGAGGAAGAGAATCGACGACTTGAACTTCTGGGAGAGAGTTAACCTTCAAGCGCAGGCAGAACCCATTTGCCATCGCATATCGACATATCGGGGTTGGCGAGTGCAAGAGTTGCATGCACGTCGATATCGCGAAGTAGTGATTCCCAGTCCCGTGGGAGCCGTCGATTTTTGGAGGGACAGGTGGCACGTGATCTCGGGACATCGAGTCTCGGGAGTTGAAGGGACAAGCATTTGGTCTCGCAAGGCGCGAGGTCGCGGGGAAGCGAAGTCGCGAGATCGACATCTCAGATCTCGGAAGTTTGAAATCCGATGCCTTAGTACTCCGATCGACGAACGGCGATAAGGTGAAGGTCCCGATAGGCGAAAGGAAAGTTAGCGTTGACTTACCTCGGGTCTCGTGGATCCGAAGGGACATCATCTGGCCATTTGAATTCGCGAAGGTCGAGGTTCCAACCTCCCCTATTAAATCACCATGGGAGTGGCGTGGAAAGAAATGTGGGTTGCGAACTTCCGATAAGGAAGTAGAAGAGGCTTAGAACTCTTCAGGCCGAGAGGAAGAGGGTCCTGGTGTAGGCGATCGTGCCACGTGGGAGGCAGGTCGGCGTCAAGTGGTATCAGAGCAGGTTAGGAAGTTCTCTTTGTTCAGGTAGCAGAGAGAAGAGGATTCCACCATGCCGCCTAGAAGAGAAAGGCAGTCTCCTGATCGTGAGGACAGGGATGCCCGAAGAAGGGGTAGGCTAGCAGGTAATGCAGAGATGGAACGAGAGGTGAGAGATCTCCGAGCACGGATGGAGGAGATGGAGACCACCCAGAGGCGTGGTGCTGGTGCAGCAGAGTTCAGTGACTCCGAGGTAGAAGAGGAAGCTGGACACGATGCCGAAGAGGTTTCAGTAGAAGATGCTTCAACAGAAAGGTTGATCAGAGCCATTTCGAGGATGAGCTCAAAGACAAAGATGGACATTCCCGTCTATGAGGGAAGCCTAAATGCTGAGGAGCTGCTGGATTAGATCTGAGCACTCAACACCTACTTCGATTACGAGGATATCGAAGAGGAAAAGAAGGTAAGGCATGTTGTTACCAAGTTGAAAGGACATGTAGCCTTATGGTGGGATGAATTGCAGGCTGATAGGCGCTACAAGGGAAAACAGAAGATCAAGAGCTAGGATCGGATGATCGCCAAGATGAAGGCGAAATTTACTCCCAGGGACTACCAGATCACTCTGTTCAGGCGGATGCAGAACCTGAGACAGAAGTTTATAACGGTGAAAGAGTACACCGAGGAATTCTACAGGCTCAACATCCGAGATGGTCATCGGGAGAGTGATGACGAAAAGGTGGCGAGGTATCTGAATGGGTTGAGGTATGACATTCAGGACGAGCTAAGCATGGTTACCATCCGAACAGTTGAGGATGCGTACCAGATGGCTCTGAAAGCCGAAGAGAAGCTGAGCCGCAAGCAGGGACAGTGAGGGTGAGGCAGAAGCCAGCCCCAAGGCAAGGCAGTTGCCCAAGAAAGAACTCAGAAGCCCAAGGAGGATTGGAAGAGGCCTCAGGGAAAGGCTGAGAGAGGTGGAACCTCACAGCAGAGGCAGCCACAAAATGAGCAAAGGCAGCAATATGCTGAGCCGAGGAGGAAACATGCAAAGCAGGGTGGCGGATATGCTGACGCCAATGCTATTCCTCATACCCGAGGTAGAGGAAGAGGCCGTGGTGGAGTTATCACATGTTTTACATGTGGAAAAGACGGACATAAATCCGTGGACTGTCCAGACAGGAAAATGGACAGAGGAAAATCTCACGTCGCTGAGGCGCGGAGGCGTGATGTGGAGGATGAAGACACTGGAAGTGGGAAGTCACTGACAGTGCACAAGGCTCTCTTGAAACCTGAGAGAGAGGTGGACAGCTCAGCGCAAATATGCAGACTGTTCCGAATGACTTGCAAGACCAAGGGCTGGAAGTGCAAGGTCATAGTGGACAGCGGAAGCACAGACAATCTCGTATCAACCGAGATGGTGTAAAAGCTGGAGCTGAAGACGAACAGACACCCGAATCCATACAAAGTGACATGGCTACAGAAAGGACACCAGGTATGTGTTACGAGACAATGCTTGGTTGAATTTAAAATGGGTGAATATAAAGATAAAATTCTATGTGATGTCATTCCCATGGATGTCTGTCATGTTTTATTGGGGATACCATGGCAGTATGATAGAAATGTTGTTCATGATGGGAGGATGAACACCTATACCTTGGAGAAGGATGGGAAATCACATACCTTGTTTCCGGTAAAGGACAAAGAGGTGAAGCCGGAAGTGAGCAGTACAATACTTCTCATGAGTGGAAAAGAGCTTCTCACAGAGATGGAGAAGAATGAAGATCCACAATTCTTTTTTGTCAGGAAACCGAGGGTTTTTCTGACAAGCACAAGAGTGGATGACTTGCCAGAAGAGATTTAGGAACTACTGGGAGAGTTCGCTGATATCATCGTGGACGAACTACCTCGTTCATTGCCACCGATGCGGAGTGTGAGTCACCACATTGACCTCATACCCGGAGCAAGTTTACCAAACAAAGCTGCATACAAATTGACACCTCAGGAGAACGAGGAAGTCAAAAGGCAGGTACAGGATCTACAGGATAAAGGACTAGTCAGAGAAAGCCTTAGTACGTGTGCCATTCCAACGGTGCTAATTCCGAAGAAGGATGGAGGCTGGAGAATGTGTACAGACTCCAGGGCTATAAATAAAATCATCATCAGGTACAGATTTCCATTGCCGAGAATGGAAGACTTGATGGATTGCCTAAGTGGGGAAAATTATTTTTCGAAGATAGATCTCAAGAGCAGATACCATCAGATCCGGATGAGAGAGGGAGATGAATGGAAGACAGCATTCAAAACAAACGAGGGTTTGTACGAGTGGTTGGTCATGCCGTTTGGTTTGACAAACGCGCCGAGCACATTCATGAGGCTGATGAATGAAGTCCTGAGGGAATTCATCGGTAATTTTGTGGTCGTGTACTTAGACGACATACTGATATTCAGCAAGACCAGGGCTGAACACTTGAGACATTTGGCCATCGTAATGAGGAGGCTACAGCAGGAGAAGTTGCTGATAAATTTGAAGAAATGTTCATTCATGCAGACAGAACTCATTTATTTGGGTTTTGTAATCTCGGCAAATGAATTGAAGATGGATCCTGAGAAGGTAGAAGTAATCAGGAATTGGCCATCGCCGAGGAACGTTTTTGAGGTAAGGAGCTTTCATGGTTTGGCTAGTTTCTACAGGAAATTCATTCGGAATTTTAGTGGAATTAGCGCCGCGATGATGGACACAGTGAAGAAGCGGCATAAAATTTTTCATTGGACAGACGAGGCTGAAAAGAGCTTCAATCTGTTGAAGTGGAAGATTACCGAGAAGCCAATTCTGGTGTTGCCAGATTTTCAGAAGACCTTCCAGGTGAAGTGTGACGCCAGTGGATATGCTGTTGGAGGGGTCCTGAGTCAGGATGACAGACCTGTTGCATACTACAGCGAGAAGCTAGATGATGCAAAGATGAAGTACTCCACGTACGACAAAGCATTCTATGCCATCGTACAAGCATTGAAGAAGTGGAGGCATTACTTGATACCCAAGGAGTTCGTGTTGTACAACGACAACCATGCATTGCAGTTTGTAAGCCAGCAGGAGAAGCTGAATCAAAAGCATGTGAAATGGGTAGAGTACATGCAGAATTTCACGTTTGTGATCAAGCACATTTCAGGGACTGCTAACAAGGTGGCTGATGCCTTGAGCCGGAAATGTTTATTGCTGCAGGAGTTCAGAGTCAAGGCCTTGGGTTTTGAAAATTTAAAAGAAATGTATGCAGGTGATGCTGATTTCAGGGAAGCATACGAGGCAGCTGAGAATCCAATTCTCAGGGATCGGAGCCCATGGATAGATTTCATGATCCAGGAGGGATTACTGTTTCGGGGCAATCAATTGTGCATTCCAGATTGCTCTATGAGGGAGAATTTGGTGAAGGAAAAGCACAGTGGAGGCTTAGCAGGCCATTTCAGACATGACAAAACATTTGCCAAGCTGAGTGAATCATATTATTGGCTAGGGATGCACACCGATGTCAAACGGTTTGTTGACAGATGCAGGATATGTCAACATGCGAAGGGATGAAAGCAGAACACAGGGTTCTATCAACCATTGCCCATACCTGAGAGGCCATGGGAAGCCATCAGTATGGATTTTGTTTTGGGTTTGCCAAGAACTCAGTGAGGAGTTGATTCCATCTTCGTGATGGTAGACAGGTTCTCGAAGATGGCACATTTCATTCCGTTTCATAAGACCAGCGATGCGACGCACATCACAAACTTGTTTTTCAAAGAAATCATCAGATTGCATGGATTGCCGAGAAGCATAGTCTCGGATCGCGATACGAAATTCATAGGTCATTTTTGGAGGACGCTATGGAAGAAGCTAGGGACTGATCTGGCATTCAGTTCTGCTTACCATCCGCAGACAGATGGGCAGACGGAAGTCGTCAACAGGAGCCTGGGAGATCTGTTAAGAACCCTGGTGACGGAGCATCACACCAGTTGGGATCAGATCCTACCACAAGCAGAATTCGCGTACAACGATTCGGTGAATCGGAGTACAGGTAAGAGTCCATTTCAAATTTTGTATGGGACGCAGCCAAGGGGGGTTTATGAGCTCAGGGAGCCAGAACAGGCTGAAACTAGCAGCGTGAGTGCTGAAAGATTCGCAGAGGCGATGCGGGAACTTCACGGAGAAGTGAAGCAGCGGTTGCAGAAGTCCAATCAGGAGTATAAGCGCAGATCCGACCAGAGGAAGAGACAACTTCAGTTTGACGTTGGGAACATGGTTCTGGCGCACTTGAGAAAGGAAATATTCCCAAGGGGAACGTATAACAAGCTCAAGATGAAGAAAATCGGGCCATGTAGAGTCCTGAGAAAGTTCGGGGAGAACGCATATGAGCTTGAGTTGCCAGAAGGCATCGGGATATCTCCGATTTTCAATGTCTCGGATTTATACCCATACAGGGCCAAGGAAGTAGACACTGAGACTGAGGAAACAGTGGTCGCATGGCAGAAGCAATTACCAGTTGCGCAGAAACTGCAGATGGAGTGCATACTGGATAAAAGAGCAGGTAGGAGGACCAGGAGAAAACAGTATCTTGAATATCTGGTGAAGTGGAAGAACCACCCAGTGGCGGATGCAAGCTGGGAGACAGAGGTCGTCATACGGAAGCATGGGCAGACTGTGCAGGAGCTCATGAGCAGGATCCCATGAAATCTTTTGAGCCGAGGAGTATGATGCAGGAGCATCCACACCCCATCAAGCGAGCCAGCGCGTGGAGTAAAGAAAAGACAGCTTGAGAGCGTCGACATTCACCTTTTGAAATATTTTGATATTTGATGCGCCAAACATTAATGCATTGGAGTAATGAAGCACACTTGTACATTGTAACGGACCGTGAGAAGATAAGCTCTCGTCCTTAGGTAGCTGAGGCATTTATTTAGATTTAATGCAAGTAGATAAGTTAATTAAGTCTAGATTAGACAGTTTTGGCTTTCGAGAGGGAAAACGGAATATAGGCACCCTCCTTTGTATTATTGAAGGAGGGACATTCAGATTATAGAGATATTCAGCATTAGCATTCAAGAGAAAGAAGAGAGAAACTCAGAGAGCTGTTGAAGGATCCCCATGTACAGATATTGAATTAATAGGAAAGATTTGATTCAATTCCATGGCTGTGATTATTCTCTGTGTGTTGTTGATATTATGTTGTTGCATATTTGCTTCTTGCTTTGCCTATTGTCTATATGTTGCATATGTGATTGCATGGCAGGTTCGAAATCTGAGGGAATGAGAGAATGAGTTGAAATCGTTTCTCTGTCTAAGCTAGGAGATTCCTGCATTGAGTGCAGTAGAATTCCTCCACATAGAGTGTGTTGAGGAGGCTGGACAGTTAAACTCTCATTTTTGTTTGCCCAGAAGTTGTGTTGAGTTATTCGAACCGTGCAGGAGAAGAATAGGCTGAATTGAAGTCTCAGAGGCAAGTCTGGGAAGAGGAGAACAGGAAATCCTTGAGTCAATTCCATGGATGTGTTTATTCTCTGTGTGCTGTTAGCATTATGCCTTTGCATATTTGCTTCTTGTTACGTATTTCTTTCATATGCTGCGTATGTGATTTTTTGAAGAATTGAAATCAGAGGGATTCTGAGTGGAAAGTTGGTGAAAGCTCAGGAGGGAGAGTTCCATACAAGTATTGTGGAACAAGACCCAGGAGAAGCCCCAAATGGGAGAAGCTTCGGAGCAAGAGGACTCTTCAGGAGGAAGAGAATTGACGACTTGAACTTCTGGGAGAGAGTTAACCTTCAAGCGCAGGCATAACCCATTTGCCATCGCATATCGGCATATCGGGGTTGGCGAGTGCAAGAGTTGCATGCACATCAATATCGTGAAGTAGCGATTCCCAGTCCCGTGGGAGCCGTCGATTTTTGGAGGGACAGGTGGCACGTGATCTCGGGACATCGAGTCTCGGGAGTTGAAGGGACAAGCATTTGGTCTCGCAAGGCGTGAGGTCACGGGGAAGCGAAGTCGCGAGATCGGCATCTCGGATCTCGGAAGTTTGAAATCCGATGCCTTAGTACTCCGATCGACGAACGACGATAAGGTGAAGGTCCCGATAGGCGAAAGGAAAGTCAGCGTTGACTTACCTCGGGTCTCTTGGATCCGAAGGGACATCATCCGGCCATTTGAATTCGCAAAGGTCGAGGTTCCGACCTCCCCTATTAAATCACCACGGGAGTGGCATGGAAAGAACTGTGGGTTGTGAACTTCCGATAAGGAAGTAGAAGAGGCTTAGAACTCTTCGTGCCGAGAGGAAGAGGGTCCTGGTGTAGGCGATCGTGCCGCGTGGGAGGCAGGTCGGCGTCACTTGAACATTCTTTTCATCCACTCTTATCCTTTTTCTTCGTCTAGTAGAGAAATTGGTGACAACCTCAATGTTGGTGAATGAATTGAAGCTTGGAGGGCATGTCTCCAGCCTTTGATGATCATTCTAGAGTTAAGACACTAGCTTTCAAGTTGGGGGCATACCGAGCTTAGTCTTTTGTTCTTTCTCGTGCTCGAAAAAACATGAGAATTTAACTGAGTAGACTTTTATCACTTTTTTAGACTCGCATGGATATACGAAAAAGGAACCCCTTGGATTCATATTTAAGCTCTTTTTAGACTCTCTAAACATGAAAAGATTGTCGAGTGATCTTTCTTCCGTTCCCACTCATTCAAAGGTTTGAAAGGGTGTCTTTCGAGTGATAATTTATCTCTTTTTTGGCCTCGCGAGACTAATATTACGAAAAAGGACCACATTGGAGTTTTCTTTAAGTTGTTTTCAGACTCTCTAAATATGAAAAACCACCGAATTTACCTTATCTAGACTCGTTAAAAAAAACATACATTGAAGGGCCCATACAGGACTGAACCCTTACTTATTCCAGTTCGCTAAACAAAGGAAGAGGGACTGATCGAAGGTGAGTCATATCGAGCACGTGTTACCCTCCTCGAGCTCGTTAAATTAAAAAGAGGTACTTGTCTATCTGGATGGGGGAAAAATTGAACGAAGCAAGCCAAGCAGTTTTGAGAACACTACCAGTAACCCTTACAGTCACCCTTGAACATGGCACTTTGTCTTTGCATGCATTTTAATCCGCTAAACCCCTGCACTGAGCCAATCCTCTAAGCTTCTTTTACTCCTTTGGGTCACCTAATGAAAGTCACATCATCCACTACATCATCAAGTTTTGGTCCATGTCAAGTTTCTTGTATTGTCCCCCACCTCTTAGAGAGGTGATGAGGAGACTCAGTGGCCTGGGCACCCCCACTAGGTCATAGTCTCACACTGAAGGGGGGAAAGTCAAGAAGTTAAAAGTTATATTTTTAAGTTGACTTAAGAAAGGAAAAGGATAAAGGAGTAAAAGATAACTGAACAGAAGAATAAAAGATTAACCCTGGGAGTTAACCTAACTCAATAGAGAATTAGAAGGAAAAGTATAAGTAAGAGGCTGGGGCGCACCTATTACTCATTCTAGTTTTGGATTAGCATTTGCTATTGCTCTTGAGCATTCAGTTTGGGGGTTTTGCTGTACAAACCCTTGTGAGCAACTTAGTGGTGAAATATCCACTCACCTTGTTCCACACCTTGGTCTCGAGGATGAAAGACTCCTCCACACCATTCTAGTCTCAGCCCATCTCCATCTAGCGCTTCAAAAGGTAGCAAGTCGTATTGTTCTTGTGTTTCCAGCAAGGGCGCACCATCATCTAGAGGGAGGTTCGATCTAGCTTATCCTGAGGGCCTGGGGCCATTCCGACAGTTGAGTTTTGTTTGCAAGGGCAGGACCATCAGTTTGAGGGATTTTCTAGAGGGTTATCATCATTCTACATTTGTCTGCAGATTGGGACGTCTTGGAGCCATAGGGGATGTCCTGTAATTCGGTAAAACTCAGATCTAGGGAGATCTGCTTGAGATCTGAGTCTGAAACTTCTCCCATGGTTTTCTCATAGACAGATCTATATTCTTGGAGAGTTTCAGAGCATTTGGAGGCCTCCTTCATCAAGGCCGAACCAGCTAGGGTTTCAATCATCTAGGGGGGCACCCCATTTAGTGGGAAATTAAGATCTACGGGGTTTGAGAGTGGATTTGGGAATTTGGACATCTGGATTGTCCTTACAGTTGCCTGATCTATCATTTGGCATATTTCCTGAGATGATTGGACACTTTTGGTAGCAGGGAAGAATTATTGAAGGCTTCAACATTCTAGCAGGACGTGGCACTTTCCAGCTTTGAGGTTGAGCATTAGTACGGCTCAGATCTGCTTGATTCAGTCTTCATTGTATATCCAGCCTTTGGAGGCTTATTTTTTATTGTCGGAAGCATTTTGTAGCAGCTCATATCTATTGCTTGTACGACCATCTGAGGTTTATGCCAGATCAGCCATCTATTGATCTTACATTGTTCATAATAAAAAGGTCAGATCTTTGCTTGTTCTTCTACATCTTGAATATATTGTGATCTCCATGTGTTGATAAATCTTGTATGCACTCAATAAATTAGTAGTAGTTAGTGATTCCAAGAAATAATTTGGCTTGGGATCATTACAGTGGTATCAGAGCCTTGATCCTCCAAACCTGTGGAGAGATCGGTGCATGCAGAAGTACAGGGGAATTGTTATGGGTCGGAGGAAGAAAAATAGTAGTGAAACAGAGGCAGAAATGGAAGGGTCGGGAGATGACCATGAGCCTTAGGGCTTGGCTCTTGTAGTAACTGAAATTGGTAAGTTCCAGCAAAACATGAACCGTACAGAAAGCACATTGGTCCGACAGTTCGATGAGTATCAGGAAACCAATAGAAGGGGACAGGCTGAAATCTCTGAAACCTTGAAGAAAGTTGATGAGAATCTATAGAAAATGAACGAGAACCAAACTAGGATAACTGACCTTCTGATGAAAGTAACCCATCGAGGCAAAGATCCTGATACATATGGGAATAAGGAGGCTGGAAGGTCCGGTGGAACCCATGAGGAAGTCAGATATAACCCGGAGAAAGAACCAAGATCTGAAGGAAGTCTTGGAGGTGGCATGTTCCATGGGCAGATGGATAGCAGGACCAATCATAGGCCATACGTTCCAGTGTTCACATATGAACCGCTAGGCCAACACTCAAGTAGCAGAGCTAACCCCAAACCATACATGCCCACATTCACAGATGAGCAAGGGCAGCATGAATAGGTTGAAGATTTTGTGGAACAATTAGCCAGGAGTACCAGGGAATACTACAACTTGGATATGAAAGTTCAAAGACAGATGTCCCTAGACTAGTATTGTCAACTCAGGTTCGGAAAAAATCCTAGGATGAACCACAGAGGCAGCTTTGAGTTTGAGTGAAGGGCAGGGAAGATAGAGATTACATACTTTGATGGTACGGCTAAGATGATAGCACAAGCATGGGTGCAGAAGCTGGATACTTACCTGCAGCTTAACCCCATGAGAGAGATGGAGGACATCAATTTTTCCACTATGTACTTGGATGGCAAGGCCCATGACTGGTGGTACCATGGGCTCACCACACTCGGCCACAACCAGATTGTATCCTATACAAAATTCACTTAGAGTCTCATTAATAGATTTGATCTAGGAGATGCTGAGTTACATTTCCGGAAGCTCACCCAACTCAAGAAAACAGGTACGACTGAGGAATACATTGATGAGTTCCAGAGGTTGGTAGTGATGGTGCAAGATATGTCCCCAAACAGGCTCATGATTCTCTTTACAGAAGGATTGATGGAACCCTTGAAGGGTTGGGTTAAGGCCTTCAAGCCTACCAGCCTACAAGAAGCCATTTGGAAGACGAGGGATCTGGGTCCAGCTACTAAACCAAAATTCATACCCAGACCACCTCTTAACAATGGTGAAAGATATCAAAGGCCTCCAATAAACCAGGGAAGACATGACCCTAAGGGTTATGACAAGGGCCGTGGAAGAATAGATGACAACACCAGGAGGGAACTAAGAAGGAACTCTGCTTCACATGCAAGGAGCCATGGAATCCCTCACACAAGTGCATGGGATGAGGATAGGTACATTACATTGAGGTCACTTCAGATGACGAAGAAGAGGATGAGTATGGTCAGATACAAAACATGGAGGTTGAAATGTTAGAGGCAGTAGAAGAGGAGGTTCCAGAACTAGACTGTGCTGCTGGAGAGAAGGCTACGTTGGCATCTATCAGCGGGGTACCCAAGTTCAACACCTTCAGGATGAGAGGGATCTTACAAGGACAGAGAGTGTCGGTTATGATTGATGGAGGAGCTTCCCACAATTTCATTGATGCAGAATTACTGAAGAGGAGGCACATACCTACATTAGAGTTTGAAGGATTCAAAGCGGAGGTAGCAGGTGGTAGTACTATGCCCTATAACAGATACATACCAGGTATGAAACTCACCTTGGGAAGGCATGAGTTAGTTCAGGATGTGTATGTGATAGATCTTCTCGATACCAACATCATCCTAGGGGTGCAGTGGCTCATCACTTTAGGACCCATCACCACAAATTACAAGACCATGGAAATGTCCTTTGTGGAGGAAGGAGGACGAAAGGTTGTGCTCAGAGGCATGACAGGTAACTCTACCAGAGTGGTCACGGCCAAGAGGATGGAAGCCATCTTCAGAAGGGAAGAAATTGTATACGCAGCGGAATGTAAGGTCTCAACACGAGTGGATGAGAAGGGAAAGGTGCATTACACACTAGAGATCAAAAGAATCCTTGACAAGCACCAGAAAGTGTTTGGGTCGATTCCTCTAGGTGTGCCACCAGACAGGGGGTTTGAGCACATCATTGAGCTAGAAGCAGGGGCTAAGCCTATTATCACCACACCCTATAGGCATCCCA
>ML800446.1:267561-278270 GCA_009831015.1 Picea engelmannii | reverse complement strand
CAGTAGCAGGGCATCAGGGCATCAGTAAGACATACAGGCAGGTGAGAGAGAGGTTTGCATGGAAAGGCCTCAAGGAAGATGTGATGAAGCATGTCAAAGAATGCACTACATGCCAAGAAAACAAGGATGAGCACACACACCCTATAGGACTGTTGCAGCCCCTACCTATTCCAGACCACAAGTGGGAAAGTATATCCATGGATTTCATCATCGGGTTGCCCAGAGCACAGGGGAAATATTGCATTTTCATGGTGGTAGACAGGTTGACAAAGTTTGCATACTTTTTTCCCATAGCCACAGACTTCAGTGCAACACAGGTGGCCGAATTATTTTTCAGAGAGGTGTTCAGACTACACGACCTACCCAAAACCATCATCAGTGACAGGGACAGTAGATTCATGAGTACATTTTGGCAGGATTTGTTCAGATTAGTGGGTATGGCATTGAATCCTAGTACTATCTATCACCCTCAGACGGATGGTTAGACTAAGATAGTCAACAAATGGGTGGAAGGTTACCTCAGAAACTACGTAGCAGGACAACAGAAAGCATGGGTCAGATGGTTACATTTGGGAGAATATTGCTACAACACCACCCAACATATGCCCAATGGCATGTCACCCTTCAGAGCTTTATATAGCTATGATCCTTTATCATTTGTGGAGATTGCATTTGGTGACAGCAAGGCTCCGATGGTACAGGATTGGATACAACAGAGCCAAGACATTCTCAGGGAGTTGAAGGATCATTTACAGAGGGCACAAAACCAGCAAAAGGTCAAAGCAGACAAGCACAGAGTTGATCATACCTTTGAGTTTGGTGATTTAGTCTATTTGAGGTTGCAACCATACAGGCAGGCCTCCATTAAAAGAAGCAGAGTGGAGAAACTGCAGCCACGTTTCTTTGGACCTTACAGAGTCAGCAGGAGAATAGGGGCAGTATCTTATGAGCTGGAGCTTCCATAGGGTAGAAAAATTCACAACGTCTTCCATGTCTCATGCCTTAAGAAAGCCCTCAGTCAACATGTCAGGCCTATTGAGGCATTACCCCCCATGGATGAGGAGGGACAACTTGTTTTGATTCCAAAGGAGGTGTTAGAAGTCCGAGAGAAGAGGCTCTGAAATCGAAGCATCAAGAAGTATCTGATCAGGTGGAAGGATTTACCCATTGAGCATGCCACTTAGGAGTAGGAGCACGTGGTTAGAGAAGAAGGATTGGAATTGCTTGAGGACAAGAAATTTCAAGCAGGGGAGACTGTAATGTCCCCCACCTCTTAGAGAGGTGATGAGGAGACTCAATGGCCTGGGCACCCCCAGTAGGTCATAGTCTCACACTGAAGAGGGGAAAGTCAAGAAGTTAAAAGTTATATTTTTAAGTTGACTTAAGAAAGGAAAAGGATAAAGGAGTAAAATATAACTCAACAGAAGAATAGAAAATTAACCCTGGGAGTTAACCTAACTCAATAGAGAATTAGAAGGAAAAGTATAAGTAAGAGGCTGGGGCACACCTATTACTCATTCTGGTTTTGGATTAGCATTTGTTATTGCTCTTGAGCATTCAGTTTGGGGGTTTTTCTGTACAAACCCTTGTGAGCAACTCAGTGGTGAAATATCCACTCACCTTGTTCCGCAGCTTGGTGTGAGGGATGAAAGACTCCTCCACACCATTCTAGTCTCAGCCCATCTCCATGTAGCGCTTCAGAAGGTAGCAAGTTGTACTGTTCTTGTGTTTCCAGCAAGGGCGCACCATCATCTAGAGGGAGGTTTGACCCATCTTATCTTGAGGGCCTGGGGCCATTCCAATAAGGCCAGGACCACTAGTTTGAGGGATTTTCTGGAGGGTTATCATCATTCTACATTTGTCTGCAGATTGGGACGTCTTGGAGCCATAGGGGACGTCCTGTAATTCAGTAAAACTCAGATCTAGGGAGATCTGCTTGAGATATGAGTCCAAAACTTCTCCCATGGGATTCTCATAGCCCGATCTATATTATTGGGTAGTTTCAGAGCATTTGGAGGCCTCCTTCATCAGGGCCGAACCAACGAGGGTTTCAGTCATCCAGGGGGGCACCCCATTCAGTGGGAAATTCAGATCTATGGGGTTTGAGAGTGGATTTGGGAATTTGGACATTTGGGTTGTCCTTACAGTTGACCGATCTATCATTTGGCATATTTCCCATGATGATTGGACACTTTTGGTAGCAGGGCAGAATTATTGAAGGCTTCAGCATTCTAGCAGGATGTGGCACTTTCCAGCTTGGAGGTTGAGAATTAGTATGGCTCAGATCTACTTGATTCAGTCTTCATTGTATATACAGCCTTTGGAGGCTTATTTTGTATTGTCGGGAGCATTTTGTAGCAGCTCATATCTATTTCTTGTACGACCATCTGAGGTTTATGCTAGATCAACCATCTATTGATCTTACATTGCTCATAATAAAAAGGTCAGATCTTTGCTTGTGCTTCTACATCTTGAATATATTGTGATCTCCATGTGTTGATAAATCTTGTATGCACTCAATAAATTAGTAGTAGTTAGTGATTCCAAGAAATAATTTGGCTTGGGATCATTACATTTTTGTTGTTGTGCCTCAGTGTTGAAGGGAAGTATCTACCTCGAGAGTCAGCCATCACAAATATCCTATTTCAATAACTGTTTCAGTCCATGTTCATTTGATCTACCAATTACATCTCTGTGTCAGTTTCATGTCATTGATGGGGGATACATCAAGGCCCTCCTTCGACGAGTTTATTCCTGTCCACTTCAACACATTATCCGAGAGCTAGACTTAGAAACCAGTTAGTACCTTGGGACTTGCATGCCTCAATGGAAGGCCTCTTCATGTCCAACCATGGGTTTACGTCATTGACCTATGATCGGATGATTCCATGGATGTTTGACTTCATATCATCTATTCACATTCGTCGGAATGTACTAGAGTACCTTGGGAATCATTGACATCAATGGTGATCTCCCTCGTGCTTCTTAACGGTTTACCTCATTGATCTGTAATAAAGTGGTTTCTACCATGCTCACCATTAGGACATCTATTCACATGGTTATATTCACACTACATTGGGATCGATAAGAAGACCCTGGGTTGATTTTTCACTCTTATGTATACTTTTCCCAGGTTGTGAAGGAGTTCTTTTGAACTATGACACATATACTGTTACATAGATCCACTTTGTATTGGTCATGGCCATGTCTTGTCATCTCGTAGATCCATTGTATACTCTTCATGGCTATGATCAGTTCAGGTCATAGGAGTATAGATCCACATTGTATCTTCAATGGCTATACCATTATGTCAATATAATTATGGATCTGCAGTGTATTTTATGGTGGCCATACCTAAAAATTCTTTATCACTCAAGCATAGGTATGCATGCCTTGGGTTTGAAACATGTCATAATATTTTTTTGATGGTTGTGTGCAAATTTTTCCAGTCTCTCTTTGTCCATACCCTTGCTTGAAAAACTCTACAAAGTACTTCATTCATCATCGTCTTCTAACTTCTCACTTTGGGGGGCAATCTGTTACACATCAAAATTACTCACTTAGATAGTCTCGCAAGTATCGTCATTACAAGTGTTGTAGGTGTCGTATCTTGTCCATAAGTGTCGCATATTGACGAAAAGTGTCACAAGTGTCACAAACATCATACTGCCATCTTTCCTATTTCATGCCTCTAACGACATCATAAGGACACTTAAGACACCTCAAAGACTAGTTTTGAAGAAGAGAAATCAATTGACAGGGAGTACAAAACTTTTGTAGCTGAAAGAACCACTCAAATATGGATTTTGGAGAGGAGCACTCCCCTACCCATTGTTAGGGAGTGCTAGTGCTCCCTGGGCCTCTTTGGGGGAGCATTTGAGCACTCTGTGCACCCTTTTGGGGCAGTACTACCCTTTCTGAGCGATTGTTTGGTTTGTTGAGCTACATTAGGGAAGAATCCCTCAATTTCTGAAGGTGGTTGGATTTGAATAGAAGGTCGAGGCATGATCTTAGGGAAGATCCTCAACTAAAGGAGAAGAATACTCAACTTATCCCAAAGATATCTCAAGTGGTTGGGCCTCTCCAAGGTTATATAAGGAGACCTTATCATGGTGAAAGGTACATGAAAAGATTGGAGGTATGAAACCTATGATCTCATAGGCAACATACAAGAAAGGGAGAGACTAGAGATTGATACCAAACTTATGATCCTATAAGTGGTATGAATAGAAAAGATTGGAGATGTGAAACTTAGGATCTCATAAGTGAGATTTCATCAAAGAAATCAATGTAGATTACTTGAGCAAAGGGGTTGGACAAGGAGAACTGGAAGAAGATGTTACACCTTCATCAAAGGATTGTAAGTACTTTTACTTGGTCTTATCAATATATCAATTCTTGGCATGTTTCTTTCAAACTTATGTTTGTTCCACATGAGTTTGTCTTCAGTAGATGGATCTATATTTGAGATAATATTAGTAGAATAGGAAGCCCATTGTATCTTTGTTTCTTCTACAAGACCTATCAGGGAGCTCAGGATCAAAGCTCAGCCTGGATTTTGCAAGGACAAACGTCATTAATAAGGTACATATATTTCTTCTTCTCCTTCGTATGTTATCTTGATTAGACCTAAAAGTATTTCAGTGTCCATGTTAAGCACTTTTTTGTCTTGGCCTTAGGAGTCTAGAGACCAAGAGGGAATCTGCTTGTCCATAGGAGGATTCACTTGTAACAATCAGTCTCATAAATAACAGGCCTCTCAGCACTCAATCTATCACAATCCTTTCGGCACTCACAACAATCCAAGTACACTAGCTCTCTTCTACCTAGCCTGCACAACCCCAAGAGAAGGGACCCCCTTCTCTACCACGCAGTCCCTCAGGCTGTCCATCTCCTTCCAAGGCTCCAGTGATTCTGGATAAGAATCTGTCTATTGGGACTCTCAAGACTTGCAGTTGTGGACAGTTCTATCTGAATTTCCATCAAGTTCATGCACATAGGCATCCATTACCTCCTAGAATGATCAATAACATTACATGCATTCAATGATGGCTCTCCTCTTCATGCCATTTGTTTCCATGCTCAGCCCAAGAGCACACAAATTAGCAGTAGTGAGTGAAGAGGAAAGAAGAACAAGGGAAAAAAATGAACATGGGGAAGAAGACAAAGAAGTAGTGAACCCCCCAAGGGACGAATGACCCCAAAATAGCCCCCAAGGGATGTTTAAATAATTACATGAAGACAAGAGCCACATGGCCTCCCTCCCAAGAATATCATGTAACCCATTTTTCTCCATAAAATCAATTATGGGTAATTAAAATAATAGTAAAAAGACTTATCCCCTCAAGCCCCCTCTCTCATGGAATCATATCCCCCTATCTCTTTTGTCCTTGTCGGTCTTGCAGTTAGTGGTGTATTTTATTAATGTATATGAAGTATTACATTTCCCAAGCACTCTGGCCCCTTTTCAATTTTACCATATCACCACCCTAAGTCATATTTGCATAATACATTATAGTTCATAAGGGTTAGAACCGGTATGTTACAAGCATAGACATCCCATCTCTTCTAGAGATAAAGTTGTCACCATTATAGCGAGTCTTGCACTATGTATTTTTATAGTCTCTATACATTTCTTTCATTAATAGAAATCATGTATTGTTGTATTTGTTTGTTCCTAGCAATTTCTATGTGTATTTCATTGTAATATCTATCAATTTTTTTTTTCAAAAATAATCTGGATCAGTGGTATCAAAGCATGTTGCTCTTGATCGTTTTTCAGTGCATGTACTCGACGAGGTCCAAGTATATCAAGTTGGGTCTCGATCTTGTCTCTCTTGAAGAAAATCACTCTCACACACCCAAGAAACCCTCTATGGTGGCAGAAAATAAAAAAGACAGAGAAAAATATTCTATCAGCCTGTTGCTTGAGAAAGCTCTCGCACGACCAAGGAACGAAACAGTGGATAATTTTTCTCACATCCTTTAGTTCCTATCGATATCAACAGGCACATATTCATCCAAAAACCACTTTGGAGGAACCTCTCCCTTCAAGGTAAAAGTTAATTTTGATATTCCCGTATTTGAAGGTGAGAGAGATGATATGCCTTAGAGAAATGGTTGAATCTGCTAGAAGGTTATTTCTATGTTCACAATTTTTCCGATAGGGAAAATTTTAGGACCGCATTTTTCTGCCTCGGGACCACATTATATTTAGGTGGTTTTTCGGCACATAGTTTCTTTGCCGATGTTTTTTTATTTCTGGTTAAGGAATTAGGGTTTTGGACTAATCTAGGTCATTGGGTTAGGGTTTTGGATGTCGTTGGCTCCTATATGTATTTTGTAATGTAAACATTGTAACATGATGAACAATATAGAATATGTTGGTTTTCCCAGTTTGGGTTTCTAGGGGAAAAATGTTTGTGTAATGTTTGTATTTTCCACTGTATCTTTTTTGTTCCTTTACTAAATATCCATTTGCAATAGATATTGTACAAGGTTAGAATTTAAATTTGGTATTAGAGCTTTATTGGCTTTAGGGGGATGCCTTTATGGTTAAGGGTTTGGCTTGGGACTGTGATAAGCCTTGTTATAGTGGGAGATATGTAGTATTTCTTTTTCAGGGGAAAATAAATGGCAAGAAATTCGAAGATGGAGATCGAGAAGTTTAATGGGAAAAGTTTTGATCTTTGGAAGCTCAATATGGAAGATCTGTTGGTGGACAAAGATTAGTGGATCGCGGTAGATTCAGGTACTGCATATACAGGAGCTTCTACAGATGACTGGAAAATGTTTGATCAGAAGGAAAAGAGAACAATCTGACTGTGTCTCTCTGATTCAGTATTACTGAATGTCTCAGAGGAAGCTACAACCAAGGATTTATGGGAAAAGTTGGGGAATTTGTATCAGTCTATGTCCCCGGTAAATAAACTATTCCTGAGAAAAAAGTTGTATAACCTGAGGATGAGAGATGGAGACTTAGTGGCAGAGAATTTGAACGCCTTCAATACTGTGGTAAGTCAGTTAGTATCTGTTGATATTAAAATTTTAGATGAAGATAAATGTATTAGTTTGTTGTGTTCTTTACCAAACTCATGGGATAGTCTAGTTGTGGCCATAGGTAGTAATACAAATTCCTTGAAGTTTGAAGAAGTGGTGTCATTCTTGTTGTTGGAGGAGATGAGACGGAAGAATATGGAAGGACATAGCACAGACGCATTATTTGCAAGAGGGTTTTCCCAAGAAATAAATAAATCTAATTTCTCAAGTGGGAGATCTAAGTCTAAGGGTAGATATAAATATCTTGAAAATTTTGTAAGGGTATGTTGGAGATGTGGAAAAGAAAGGCACTATAAGAAGCAGTGTAGATCCAAAGTTGAGAATAAGAAGGAATCTAAAGAATCTTCTTCTACAGAAGAAAACACCTCCAAGGAAGAAGGAGGGGATGTGTAATTGGCCTCTTCAATAACACATGCATATCATGAGGCATGTTTGGTTGAATCTGGTACATCCTTTCATATGACTCCCCACAGGGAGTGGTTTTGTGAATATGAAAGGTATGATGGAGGTAATGTTTTCTTAGGTAATGATTCGAAAGCCATAATCATAGGAAGAGGAAGGGTCAAGTTGAGGCTCATAGATGGAAGGATTAGAAAACTACCTGGTGTTCTGTACATCCCAGGTTTGGCCGAAAATTTGATTTCTATAAGCAAAATGGACGATGCAGGGGTAAAAACAATATTTGAAAAGGAAAACTACATGATGTTTCAAGGAGAAATGGTGTTATTGAGGGGAGTTAGGTTTGTAACTCTGTATAAGATGCAAGGAATCAGTATTAGTGATGGGTGTAATAGTTCCATTGTTCATGATATTGGAGTTGAAGAAGAAAGAAATCCTACGGTCTCTGGAGAAAAGTTTATGCTGTGGCATCAAAGACTGGGGCATATCGGAGGGAAGGGTCTTCGACTACTACATGGTAAAGGTATGGTTGAAGGTACATCTAACTGCTCTCTAGATTTTGATTTCTGTGAACATTGTCTATATGGGAAGCATAATTGGGTAAGACTCCCCTCTGGTGCAATGTGGGTAGAAGGAATTTTACAGCTAGTTCACAGTGATGTTTTTGGACCTGTGTCTATCCCATCATTGGCAAAATCTATGTACTATGTCTCATTTATATATGACTTATCGAGGAAGACTTGGATATATTTCCTCAGGAAGAAATCTGAATTATTTGATAGGTTTAAAGAGTTTAAGACTCTTGTTGAGAATCAAACAGAGAAAATAATTAAGGTGTCGAGGACAAATAATGGCGAAGAGTTCTGCGGAAATGAATTTGAAGAATTCTATAAGAAGTGTGATATATCAAGGCAGAAGACTAGTCCATATACACCTCAACATAATGGAGTTGCAGAAATGATGAACAGGATGTTGATGGAAAAAGCAAGGTGCATGCTCAGTGGTGCTGGGTTAGGGAAAGAATTCTAGGCAAAGGCAGTAGGTATTGCATGTTACCTGGTCAATAGATCACCCTCATCAATGTTGGATGACAAGACTCCACAAGAGGTATGGACTGGTAAGGAACCTTCTCTCACACGTCTCAAGGTTTTTGGCTACGATGCATATGTTCATGTTCCAAAGGAAAACGTGAGTAAGCTAGATAAGAAGGTTGAAAAGTGTATCTTTATTGGATATAAATATGGTCTCAAAGGTTATAAGATTTGGAACCCAGAAACTAAGAAGGTAGTGTATAGACGAGATGTGGTATTTAGAGAAATGAAGGATGTTGTTAAACAGGAAGCCCTACCAAGTAAGGAAGAACCAGAGAATATAGAGTTTGATTTAAAGGATGATGAATTAGACTCTATAGAAGAACATGAATCAGAAGAAGAAGATCCTCATACTCTAGTATTGAGGAGATTGGATCGAGAAAGAAGGCTACCGGAAAGGTATAGTCCATCTGATTTCCATTAAAATCTTGTTTTGTCTATTATTGATGATGATCCTAGAACTGTCAAGGAGGCAGTGGATTTAGAGGATGGAAATCTCTCAAAAAGGGCCATGGATGAAGAAATGACATCTTTGGATAAGAATGAGGCTTGGGATCTAGTGGAGTTGCCAACTAGAAGAAAGCCCATTGGCAGAAAATGGGTATTTAAAAAGAAGTTGAATGCAAAAGGAAAAGTGGAGAAATACAAATCTCGGTTAGTAGCAAAGGGTTATTCCCAGGTTGAGGGAATTGATTTTGGTGAGATTTTTTTCTCTTGTTGCCAAGTTAACCTCCATAATATTTTTTTTATCTGTTGTTGTTGCATTTGATTTTGAAATAGAACAAATGGATGTAAATACAACATTCCTACATGGGGATCTGGAAGAATAAATCTATATGAAGCAAAAACAAGGTTATGTTGTGAAGGGAAAGAAAGAGCTAGTATGGGAGCTGAAAAAGTCCCTGTATGGTTTAAAACAATCACCAAGAATGTGGTATCAAAAATTTGATACTTATATGTTGGGACTTCGCTTCACAAGAAGCAAAGAAGATCACTATGTGTATTTTAAATTAATTGGTGATCATTTGATTTATTTGGTCTTATATGTGGATGACATGTTGCTGATAGGAAACAACAAGGAGATTATCCAGGATGTGAAAACTCAGTTGTCCTCTAAATTTGACATGAAGGATCTCAGTGCTTCAAATTTCATTTTGGGCATGGAAATTAAAAGAGATCGAAAAAGGAGGAAACTCTGGTTAAATCAGAGAAAATATGTCGAGACAATATTTCATAGGTTTAATATGTAGGAATGTAAACCGATCAAGGTTCCTATTCCTATTGGTGTAAATTTATCTGTGGATCAGTGTCCCAAGACACATGAAGAAGAGGAGGACATGTCTCATGTGCCATATGCGAGTGCAGTTGGCAGTTTGATGTATGCAATGGTCTGTACTAGACCAGAAATTGCACATGTAGTGGGAATTTTGAGCAGGTATATGTCAAAACTAGGGAAAGAGAATTGGACAACAATAAAAAGGGTTTTCAGGTATTTGCGTGGCACTGCTAGCTATGGATTGTGCTATGAAGGAAGACCGAGATCAGAAACAGTGGTGGATATACATGGCTTTGTGGATGCATACTAGGTTGGAGATTTAGATCATAGGAGATCTACAAGTGGGTATGTGTTTAACCTGTTTGGAGGAGAAATAAGTTGGATGAGAAAAAGACAAGTTATAGTGGCACTTTCAACTACAGAAAGTGAATAAATGGAAACCACTCATGCAAGTAAGGAAGAAATATGGTTACAAAGATTGTGTTCAGGTATTGGGTTGGTACAAAAAGTTGTAAGGATAGAGTGTGATAGTCAAAGTGAAAATTTTCTAGTGCAAAACCCTGCTTATCATTCAAAGACAAAGCACATTGATGTTCAATATCACTTTGTGAGAGACATGATTGAAGGAAAGAAAGTATCATTGATGAAGGTGGACACTTTGAAGAATGTTGCAGACTCATTAACAAAATCTGTGAGAACTGATCATTTCTCTTGGTTTAGAGGATCCATGGGCATTATTTCCCTGGATTGTTGACTATGTAACCTTGTAACCCCCTCTATGCAAAGAAAACAACAAGTGGGAGAATGTTGGGTATGTGTTATATTCTTTGCATGAGTAGTATTCTGTGTATGTATTCAGGGGGGTTGGAGGGGGGGGGGGGGGG
>ML800446.1:255992-267459 GCA_009831015.1 Picea engelmannii | reverse complement strand
CCCCCCGCTTGGGGGTTCGAGGGTAGAGCCCCCACAAAAAAAAAAAAAAATCTGCATTGGGACCGCATTTTTTCTACCCTAGGATCGCATTATATTTAGTTGGTTTTTCAGCACATGGTTTCTTTGCTGATGGTTTTTTATTTTCGGTTAAGGAATTAAGGTTTTGGACTAATCCAGGTCATTGGGTTAGGGTTTTGGATGTCATTGGCTCCTATATGTATTTTGTATTGTAAACATTGTAACATGATGAATAATATAGAATATGTTGGTTTTCCCGATTTGGGTTTCCAAGGGAAAAATATTTGTGTAATGTTTGTATTTTCCATTGTATATTTTATGTTCCTTTACTGAATATATGTTTGCAGTGGATTTTGTATAGGGTTAGAATTTACAAAAATATCACCTTCACACTCCTCAAGGCTCTCCCCCATGTCAAAAATTGGTGGGAAACTTACTAGGAGCAAAGTTCCACATAGGAATATGGAATATATGGGGCCAATCCCACTTGGGATTTTTTTGTGGATGTCGTCAGGGAACAATACTACCCTGTTGATAACTATGAAGACCAGTACATGAGATGGACCAAACTGCGGCAAGAGAAAAGACAAATATTGTAGGAGCTCACAAATACTTTCCATAACTTGCGCACCAAGCTGGGTATCAAATACTCAGAGAGAAATCTAGTTCTGAAATACCATTGGGCTCTACATAGGTACAACCAGAACGAAATGGATTTCCTAAACATCTCATCATTGGGAGTTTCCTATTGATATGTTGTCAAAATCAAGTAGAAATTTAGGCACTAGAACAAATGGGATTTCAGGCCTACAAATCCACAACAACCAAAGCATGGTAAAGGAAACCCTAACCAACAACCTTCCGACAACTATTCCAAGACACAGGAAAATAAGGGTAAAGGAAAGATGAAGAATGAAACTAGGAAGTGGTGCGACTTCAACAAAATATCCAGTGACAAAACCGATGAATGTCGCTCGAAACAATCATTAGTGGATGAGGTCAAAGACAAGTATCTGAACCTCGATTCAAAATTTGATCGAAAAAATATTGAAAACAGATAGATCATAAACATAGACCCTACTGCTAATGTCGTGATCGCAACAATTCAACAAGAAGAACCAGTAGATCCTAAAGAAAGTGAGTGCCTCTTCCATCCATAGATGTGGGTGAATGGGACCTCGTTTCATTTCATTGTTGATAGAAGTATCCATAACAACCTCATCTCAGCTGAGGTCATCAAATTGTTGGGGTTGTTGACAACACCACAAAAGAAACCATACAACATCGGGTGGCTTCACTAGGGATGCGATCTTCATGTCAGCCAATTTTTTTTTCTATCCTATGGAATCCATCCCTTCAAGGATGATGTAGTGTGATGTTTCCCCTCTTGATGTCTATGCTCTTGTTTTGGACCAACCATATATGTGTAAATGTCATGTTATTTATGAGTCTCGACCCCGTAGTGTCATTATTACTCTAATGGGTCAGCTCTATAGGAAACCATAGATATTTCCAACTACTGTTCCATCAAAATCATGCCGCAAGGTAATCTCTCCTACTGGAAATTTCATCCTCTTCAAAATTTGTTCAAAGGATGCAAAAAAGGCCACTACAACCACTATAGCCTCAATACCTTCTATCCAGTATAAGTAGATTACAGAAGAGAAAGAAGATATTGTTTTTTCACCTACAATGGTGCCTAAAAAATGCCTCTTCAATCTTAGATAAAATAGGTTGGTGGAACAAGTTCAACCCCTACAACAATAGGTTCGTGACAACCTTCCATAGACTAAGCAACACAACTTCTCCAACAAGGAATGTAACTCACCAAGATACATATTCATAAAACGCTTTCCCCTCTTCCCTGGTCACTCAATGTAATGGTGACCATTGATTCCTAAGGGGGGAGTATTGATCCAGGTTGATATTGGTGGCCTCCCACTTGTTCCAAATTCCAACTGGCTCATCTTGATAGTTTTCAGTTCAACACATTTCTCTATAATGGGGACATTTCTTTGTAATTATGGGTTATGCACTTATTGGGTTGTCATGAATCCATACACAGAATACAAATGGGTATTGGTGGCCACCCACCTATTCTAATTATATTATTTTGGAAGTTCTCGTGTCAGTACATCCTTTTGTACTTCCAGGGTCGTTTTAGGGATATAAATAGTGTTTTCTTGGCTTTCCACAGTCAAACTATAGAGGGAGTCAAATTTTGATGGAATAATACATATATATCTAAAAGACATTTCCAACACGATATCACGCACCTAAAATGGAGATCGTATGCAAAAGTTACAACCTTGGGATGTTAATGTACTAACTTACCCCAACAGGGCCCACATGACTTTTGGTGCTTCATCTTGTAGGGTTAGGTTTTTGGATGTCTAGGGTTTTGGAATTCATGTTTATCATAAAAAGGCCTTCAGAGCCTCATTGTAATCATCTTCTTGTGAATGAGCATAGTCGTCACATCTCTTCTTAGAGATAAAGATGCCACCATTCTAGCGAGTCTTGAACTCTATATTTTTATAGTCTTTGTACCTTTATTTCATCAATTGAAATCATGTATTGTTGTATTTATCTGTTTCTGAAAATTTTATTGTGTATTTCAATGTATTATCTCTACTTTCATTTCATTCCAAAAATAATCTAAATCAATGTGACATATGATTGATTACAGTATGATTTATGTATATGGATTATTGACACTATTTTTCTTAGTGGATGCATGCTTGACGATGCTTGATAATCCAAATCACATGAGGAGTAAAGGGGTCATGCAGAGAAACTATACATTGAGGGAGAGGAGTGGTAGTGTCATGAAGGATAGGTTAACAATTTGCTATTTCGTCGTGGACCTCTCGAAATAGCAAATTGTTAACCTATCTCTCGTTGTGTCATGAAAGATAGGTTAACAATTTGCTATTTTGAGAGGTCCACGATGTCATGAGGGAAGAATGAGATAATAACTCATGAATAATTCTAAGGGAACACAATAAGGTAGAGTCCTTATTCCTTAGAAACCCTTAGTCTCTCACAAGGTCAACTGAATGGAGTGTTGACTTCAAGGGTCGGACAAACTTCCAAAACTAGTCAAAGGCGAGGGGCACCCTTGGAGCATGAAGGTGCGTCTTGAAGTGAACATCACGTAATTAAAACATGAGTCAATAAATCTAGGTGGCCTAGAAAACATTGAAATGGTTAGATCTTGTTATAATAAAATAATTAATTAAACAATAAATTAAAAATTAAAAATCCCAACAAGAGTCTAAGCCTAAGCCTCAGACTAAGTGTAATTCTAAGATTTAAATAAATGACTAAATGAACTACGACATAAGTTAAAAGATTTGAGATATAATCAAACTCTAGAAATGGGGAATTAAAAATTTAAAGGTTGGATAAGGTGCACATGCGTGCATGAAATTAATAAAAAAGATTTTTAAAATAAAAATAAATAATAACTAGAGAGAATAGGTGTACATAGAATAGTATCTTGAGTCAAACCACCACTAGATATAACTAAAATAAGACTCCCAATCCAAATCTAACTAATATCTAGTTAGGAGACACTCATTAAATGAGAATTTGGGGAACAAATTGACAACTAAGATAAAAAATAGGAACACATTGGAGAATGTGAGGAAAATGGCTTTTTAAAATAAAAGAAAAAGGGTATTTACTTGTGTAACTTGGGGAGAGTGTGAAAAGTGTGTGGGTGAATAATATTGATTAACATTTATCAAAAATTTAATTGCTTGTGCATGTGGACCTGTGTCATTGAGAATTTACCTATAAAATAATTGCGGTGAAAGCAAAAAGGGATCTCACCTTGGATAGTACTGTTATGATGCCAAAATTGAATTGATTGTGTTTTAGTTGTGAGAGTTGTGATTTCAAGATTGAGATAGAGTGGGAACTCTTCCTTGCGAGGAAATATTGAGAGCTATTGTGTTTTGGTTTTTTTCTTGGCCCCATTACATTTTGGGGGGATAAGGAGGAAGAAGAGTACCCCTAGCGTTGGTTGGGAGGTATCGATGAAGTTGGGTGATTAGAAAGTGAGAGAAGAAGATAACACAAGTCATTGAAGGACTTCCTCAATTCTTCATCACCATCGGTTCCAATATATATTTCTGGAAACTTTATTGTAGCAATAAGGAATTGTAAATTAGAATCTGTATAATCGCTACAGAATTAAGAAGCATATTCTGAATACTAATTTATTGTGAACGTTGCAAATTTAAATGCAACTCCTAAATTGAATAAATTGTATGAGTGTTTGAATCATATGCAAATCGAAGAATTTAGATATTGTATATTAGCCATCGAAGTTGTCTCTATAATTGAATTTAAAAATTTGTATGTTCATTATATAACTTATTTTCATATCCAATTAGCTCGATATTCGTATGATCAATGTATCTTTAATTGTTGATCCGAGAAGTAGATCGTCGGTTGGTTGCTTTAGAATGGTTTCAATTTTAAAATTAAATTTATGGATGTTGTAGGATTAAAACACAACCTATTATTACGAGTTGGGTGTTGTACAAAATCGTTGCATTTTTGAATTAAAACATCCATAAATTTCTAAATTTATGGATGTTGTAGAATTAAAACGTAGTTTGTAAATTAAAATTTGGGTCTTGTACTATCAGTTGCCAAATCAAAATTTAGAAATTTATGGGCATTGTATTTTTGAAGTTCCTAGAACTTGATATCCATATGGACTTTACAAAATTTAATTGCAACTCTATTCTAGAAAATTGTAGGGTCATTTAAACTATTCCCAATCTGCAAATATGGAAATTCCACGTGAATCGTTTAAAAATAATTTAAATGGAAGAACCAAATATAGGATTTTCATTTTTGTTGTAAACTAATACAACCCAGAATTTTGAAGTTCGTATAGTCATTGTAAATAAACTACAAGGATTCTAGTTTTGAACTCTGTTAGAATTTGTGAAATCTAACTACAAATATGGAGATAAATTTTGCACAGTATTTGAAAATTTTGGTTATCCCGAAATTTACGATCTCCTTGATCTCAGTAAGTTTATTCATAATAACGATATGGTATTCAATGTGAATCTAAGAAAAAAATTCAAAGAAACGTCGTGCGTTCAATAGTACCTCTATTTTGAGTTTCATTAACTATTGCGTAACAATTTCATGTCTAAAGAAAAATCTTGATATGGTCGCGACCAAGTATAACTAGGTAGTTCTCATTTTTAAATTGTTGTAGCATTGTGTGATGAGACTACTCCTTGGGAGGTTAGATGAGTTGCATCATTGTCCACAATAATGATTCCTAGAACCATCCTCGTGTGGCCATATTCTTATTTTTACTTTTCGGTATTGTGTAAAGGACGTCGTATCCTATTTTTGTTCTCGCTTTAATAGTTATGTATTGTTGTCTCTGCTACTCATTGTATATAGATAGTTGGTGATCGTGCTAGTTGTGAAATTCTTGTTTCTGTAACATCCCGCTCTTGCGAGAACGTGTTATTGACTTATTTTTTTAGGACACTTGCATGCAAGCAATCTGGTTTTACTATATGTTGTTTGTTTCACGTGTGGGTTCCTATGATGATGTTGATAGATTCGATGTTATGTTATTCGATATCTATGTATTGAAATATTCTATTGATGAGTTTCCCCTGAGTGTGTATGACACTTGATAAATTGAGGATGTCGATGGTATCAATGGACCTCCTTGGAATCTGGATCGAGTTAGGGAGTGGAATGTATTGGTTTGGGTATCTTTATTTATGCATGTGTAGCATATGATCAGGTATATTATGATGTTGTTTATGGATCAATAGTAATGTTTCATCGATGGATGCAGACTGATGATTTCTTGCTAACCATACTTACATAAGGAGTAAAGGGGCCATGCACATCAACCAGATATTGAGGGAGAGGTGTGGTAATAGCCCTGTCACAACCTACTAGCACTCCCATCATGGCTCGAATTGTAGGTTAACGATTACCTAGTTTGAGAGATCCACGATGTCGTGAGGGCAAACTGAAACAATCACTCACAAAGATTTTAAGGGGCACGCAATAAGGAAGGGTCCTTATTCCTTAAAGGCCCTTAGTCTCTCACAAGGTTTCCTAAATGGAGTATTGAATCCAAGGGTTGGAAAAATACCAAAACCAGTCAAAGGTGAGTGGCACCCTTGGAGCACGTAGTGCATCTTGAAGGGTATGTCGTGTAATAAAAATTTGAATCAAAGGCGAGTGGAACCCTTGGAGCACGTAGTGTGTCTTGAAGGGCACATCGCGTAATTAAAATTTGAATCAAAGGAGAGTGGCACCCTTGCAGCATGGAGTGCGTCTTGAAGGGCATGTCACAGTATAAACAAATGAGTCAATGAATCTAGGTGGCCTAGAACATTTGAGAAAATGTTAAACCCTAAAATTTTGAGCACCTGCCAAATTAATTAATTAATTAATTAATTAAGTTATTAAGCATAATCCCTAAGGGTCTAAGCTCATGCAAATAAAATCTAACTAATCTTAAGTATAAGATTAGTGAGAAGACTAAAAGCTAATTTTGTAATTAAATAATGAGGGGTGAAGTAAATCAACCTAAGAAATCAATAAAAATAAAACAAATCTAAAGAGTGAATTATTACACATTGTGCAAGTAAGTACCAAAATTAGAAATTAAAATAAGAAATGAATAAAGAGAAAAAGAAGGTGTAAGCATAGAAAGGTATCTAAGTCTAGTTTAACTAGAGAACATTCCTACTTTAAGTCAACTTCGTTTTAGAAAGTCGTTGGTCATAAATGGAAAATAAAGGTAATAAAGGGACACTAAGAGTGATTTTAGGAGAACTTTTAGGATGGGTGAGTGTTATAACCCTAATTTGCACCATACATGCTTACCTGGCATCAGGCCATCTCATATTCCTTCTTTGCCAAGATAGTACTGAACAACTCTTCTTAAAAAACACCATTTTTAAAGGAACACACACCTTGCTCCACTACAGCCTCCGTGTACACTCTTGTTGACCCACTACAGCCCGTATGCACACTCTAGCTAACCCACTATAGCCCGTGTGTACCTACAAAAGCACAAAAAATGGAAAATTGTCGATGGAACACACAGTTTTAGGTAAGCTAACTAAACCTCTCGACCATGCATGGCCAATCACTCAACCAAATACCTAGCTCCTTCTAGCCTATAAAAGAAGGGGTAAGGGTCCCATTTGAAAGGAGGAAGAAGAGTATAGAAACTCTCCCCAAATTTATCCCTCCTTTGCTCCAATTTCCTGCAATTGCATTGTGAGGTTGAGTAGTTGGTGCATTGTGAAGAGGAGCCCAGGACCAGGTTCTAGGAGCAGTGTCGGCCACATATTATAAAGTTTACTCTTGTGAAGATTAATACAAAAAGGAATAATTTTCCCATCCCGCCATATCATGCGTTCAAGTTGAATATTTATTTTATGATATTGTCACAACTAACCTAACAATTAGTATATGAAATGCATGCTCACAGCTTTTTGTTTGTTCATGTGTGAATGTAGGTCAGCTTTGGGAGGAGGCTTGCAATCAAAGTGAGAGTGAAAGCAAAGGGATCGACATCAAACAAAGGAATTAAGGTAGAGTTATCAAATCTCATTTACACCTTTGTATTGCATGAATGTGGGGTTTTGTGTTAGGAGAATAGGAAAGAGTTGAGGCCTTTGAAATGGTCATTTTCTACATGCATGATTAGCACCCTTAAATGCTAAGTCTGTAGGAGGGATTTCCCACCCAAAACAGAATTGGCGACCATACTGGGGACTCTCTAGGGTTCTTTGGGGATTTTTTATTGGGTATTTTGAAATTGGTTTTACTACCATTTTTGAGTTTTTGCAAGAAGTCTAAGTGTTCGGGGGTTCTGGTTCTCAATACCAGTCTTCCCTGCTCTGCTTACCAGACTATTTATTTTCTATATTTGAGATTCTTAAAAGGCATACGTGCCCTGTAGTGGGGCAACCCGCGTATGCACACACTCTACCTTTAGTCAGCTCACGTATGTACGCCTGCTGATGAAGTGCTAGTTGCATGTCTGAGAACCCAGGAAATCCTTCTTAGGAAGAGGCAGTCATCCTCTCCCCTGCATAAGTTATCATTCTCAGGGATCTTCTAGGTCCTTCTAGGTCTCTGATTGAACAGTTCATAGTTAGGTAAAAACCTCAGGATTAGCTTTGCTTTTCTAAATGTTTCTTGCCTCTTCTTTGTCAAAGTAAGTTTTTGCACCTTTAAGGGGTTCTAGTTTTCAATACCAGTACTCCCTTCCTAAGCTTAGATACTTGTCCTCCTTTTTTTAGGAAAAACAGAGGCACACGTGGCCTGTAGTGGGACTGAAGACATGCATACACATCCTATCTTTGGGCAGCCCGCATGCATACATTGTCTATTGAAGTGACAGTCACGTGTCTGTCTAGAAAATTTTGAGGAGGCAGACATCCTCTTCCCTGTCAAGTTTTTACTTCCCAGGTTTTTCTTGTTTCTTTATGATCTTTGTCATAAGAAGTTTTAGCCTAGGTTGTATTCCAGCATAGCTTGCTTTTTCATTTAAAAGATTTTTTGTGTTTCCTAGCTTTTTTAACTTATTTTTAGCTTGAAATTTTAGAATCATGCATACATCAGTTTCTTTTAGAATCTTTTGTTATTTCTACTTTGATTGGAAGAAAATATAAAAAAAAAAAAACTTAGTTTGTTAGATCTCTTTCTTTCCTGGAATTTTTTTTGCATTGTTATTTGAAAAAGAAAAAGAAATTAGCATAGCGTTCTGTTTTCCTCTAATTTTAAAAGCATTTCAAAAAGAAAAAAATAAGAAATATAATCATTCTTTTCTAGTGTTCATATAAGTTTCATCATTTTTCGCAAGAGTCTTAACAACATCAGTTGCACTACTGTACCCTTTTTGAGTAAATCAAGCCTTAAAAAGAATGCTACTCTAAAATTAATTAGACTTTTAATGTTTGTAGGGTCAACCAACTAGTTTAGGGTTAGGGCCTTGAATTAGGTTGGAGAGGAAACTCTTCAAGGCCATTGAATCAAACATTGGAGTCTGAGTTAGGGAGTGTTAAAGTTCAATATTGTGGAATTTATCCAGGACCCCCCTCTAAAACAGGGGCTAAACACGAGGTCGTGTGCAGAAAGGTAGTGGAGATAACCCCTCCAAAGCCGAACCAATCATAGTGGAGAACACATATAGAGGGCTTGTCTTGGGATTTCGTCGATTTCATTTGCCATGGAGATTTGTGGGTCTCGAATCCATTCGAGGTCCTCAGTTGTCTTCCAGACCACTTGCTTTAGATACCCTTGACAAGTTTTGGGCTTGATATCCTTCTCACTATGGTCTACCCGACTGTCGACTGTACCTGCCTGGTGACTGTTCGCGAGATGGGAACTTAGTTGCCTTTATTCTTGGGACTTACACAGGTGACTACGAGGGTATACTGTGATACCTAGGGTAGACATTGGGCCACGCTTTGCAGAGTATACCCTGAGGGTTCTTCCATATTTGAGTTGCACTTGCATCGGTAAGTTGCTCTAGTGTTGGTTGGTGTAACTGTTCTTCCAACTAGTTAGTCGTTTGCTTGATTTTCCTTTAGAAGTTTTTCTAGTGTGTGCTCTGTGCTCCCTAGTTTTCCATAGTGAGTTATTCAGTCATTGTTTTGGGTCTCTGAACTAGGGTGGTATACCACCCACTCCACCGGTCGTGAGGAATTTTTTGTCTTCCTCTTAGAAACGTGGAGCCGCCTCTTTATAGGTGTTGTTTTTATAACACTGGTTCTTTAGAGTCAGTGTGTGAGACTTTTACAGACTTGAACGATCCCACAAAGGGAGAACCTGTGCATAAGATATTCATGGATAAAGTTCTCAATGATACCAACCAAGGAACCCCTTTGCAAGGGGATTCTTGTGATTTTCCTTTCTTTGGAAATGTTGGTGTCCCTTTGATGGCCACTTTGTACATTCCTAGGTTGAATGTGGGATTACCGGTTTGGTTGGGTACCATTCCAAATTTCCCAAATGCTCTTGACACTTCTTAGTTAAGAAATTTATGTCATGGGCACCCTAATGATGTTTCTTCATCAACAAAGTCTTCTCCTTCTCCTTCTCCCACCTGTGGTGAAAGTACAGTTACTAGTAACCGAAAGTCTAAACAAAATATAAAGAGGAAGAATAGGAAGAAGAAATCACCAACCTCTGCGAGTCATGTTAGAGATAGGTCGAAACCCTCTGCAAGTCACATTGAAGACCAACACCCAGCCTCTACAATTTATGTTGGGGGCACACACCCACCCTCTGCAAGTCATGTTGGGTGAAAAGTCCAATCACTGCTAGTCATACTGGTAATAGGTCTATAGCCCCTGCAAGTCATGTTATCGACCCATCACTAACCTCTACAAGTCATGTTTGAGATGTGCATCTAACCACTACTATTCATGTTGGGGGCATTAATTATGTTGAGAAACTTAGACAGATAGGACGTAATCCTAAGTTCCCTTGTAATCTTTGCAAGGGAGATCACCTTACTCATTTGTGCCTTGGCATTCCAGAGGTACAAAGATTGTGGTCCCTGCCTACAAGCTCTTCTGATTCTGAGTCTTTTGAGGTTTCCTCATAGCATATTCAACCATTGGTTGTGAAAGTGGTCATGACGATGCAGTCATCGGCTGATCCCACTCCTCTTTTGGGGGGTGAGGTGCCTTTAGACCATGTAGTCTTGCAGCCTATTCATCCATGGGTTGCAAAAGTGGTCATGCCGATGTTACACATTATTTTCGTCATCCCTATGACCGTTAATGATGTAAACCTATCTGTTGCCTTCAGAGGGGTCAGTGGCCTGAGTTCCTGAAGAGAGAAGGGAGAAGAAATTTTCCTAAGAAAAGAAGTTGCATTTTCCTATGTAAAAACCTTATAAAAAAGGAAGTTCGCAGGTTGCCTATGTATTAGGGTGCGAGAATGCCTGATTCTCACAGGCTGCATCATAGCTAGGGTGAGAACAGTTCACAGGTTGCACTATAAGCAGGGTGCGAGAATGCTTACATATGGGAAAAACGAGCGTTTTCTCGAATCTTCTAGAAGGAGAAACTTCCATGGTGAGGTGGCATCCGAATGGTTTGGATCTTACTCGCTTTCATGATTTAGTGGGATCATCCTAACCTCCTCACCTTATCCTCTTCAACTTATAAACGGAGAAGAGCTCTTATGGAGAAGGGGTTCTTGAGCTTGTTAGCTTTGGTTGGCTTGGAATTATTATCTTGGTTAGAGTGGCTTTGATATTTTCTTTATCAAGATAGATTGTGAGTAGCTATCAGATCCATGGTCTCAGAATCCTTGGAGAAAGAAGTGTGTGGGGAACAAAGGACAGTTGGAAGGGACCTTACGACATCAAGGCCATGGTTGTAATCTCTCTTTCACATTTAATATGATA
>ML800446.1:215283-250571 GCA_009831015.1 Picea engelmannii | reverse complement strand
AACTAATTGGTACCTTGGAACTTGCATGCCTCAATGGCAGGTTTCCTCGCTTTCGACAATGGGTTTTCATTATCGACCCCTGATCGAGAGATTTCGTCGAGTGTTCGACCTCAGCTCATTGATTCACATTCGTTGGATTGTACTAGTGTACCTTGGGAGTCATTGACATTAATGGTGATTTCCCTCGCACTTGTTAACGGGATACACTAATGACCGGTAATCAAGTGGTTTCTACCATGTTCGACTTCAACACATGTATTCACATGGTTATATTTGTACTATAGAGTGGCGGAGATGAAGACCCTGGATATTTTCTGACAGATCAAGGTTGCGTTGGAGTATATTTAGTGTACTGTTGCATAGATTCACATTGTATGTCTGGTGGCTATGTTCAAATTTGAGTCTTTAACACATATATCCACAGTGTATTTTTGGTGGCTATGTTCAAATTTGAGTCATATTGGCATGGATCCACAGTGTATGTTTGGTGGCCATGACCTGTCTTACTTGACATGGATCTTCACATGTCAGCATTTATGCTTTAAGTCATTTGTATTCTGAGTATGGGAATGCCTACCTTAGTGATGATATATTATTGTACTATATTTCCTTGTTTGTTGGCAGGTTTCCGACCGACTGTTTCTTGCTCCCTACACACACTCGACAAAGTATTTCAGCTATCACTCTGTTCTAACTTCATACTTTGGGGGGATCTTTGTTACACATTATTTTCATCATCCCTATGACCGTTAATGATGTAAACCTATATGTTTCCTTCAGAGGGGTCAGTGGCCTGAGTTCTTGAAGAGAGAAGGGAGAAGAACTTTTCCTGAGAAAAGAAGTTGCATTTTCCTGTGTAAAAACCTTATAAAAAAGGAAGGTCATAGGATGCCTATGTATTAGGGTGCGATAATGCCTGATTCTCACAGGCTGCATCATAGCTAGGGTGCGAACAGTTCATAGGTTGCACTATAAGCAGGGTGCGATAATGCTTACACGTGGGAAAAACGAGCGTTTTCTCGAATCTTCTAGAAGGAGAAACTTCCATGGTGAGGTGGCATCCGAATGGTTTGGATCTTACTCACTTTCATGATTTAGTGGGATCATACTAACCTCCTCACCTTATCCTCTTCAACTTATAAAAGGAGAAGAGCTCTCATGGAGAAGGGGTTCTTGAGCTTGTTAGCTTTGGTTGGCTTTGAATTATTAGCTTGGTTAGAGTGGCTTTGAGATTTGCTTTGTCAAGATAGATTGTGAGTAGCTATCAGATCCATGGTCTCATAATACTTGGAGCAAGAAGTGTGTGGGGAACGAAGTACAGTTGGAAGGGACCTTATGACATCAAGGCCATGGTTGTAATCTCTCTTTCACATTTAATATGATACAACAATATGATTCTTTCCTATAAAGCTTGTTGTGTTTTATTATATGATTCCTTGATCACATACATAGGTTTATATTGAGTTTATGCTATTACTATCACTTTGGTTGGTTACGTTATTTTGTAGCATCATCATTGTATGAGCGTTGGAACGGAGCTAAGATGGCGATGGTGAGAGGAAGCGACATTTAAACGGTATGTCACTCATCCCTCTTTAGTTAGTAAATTCAATATCTAAAACTTAAGGAAAGCGTCATGTTCTATCCTATTTTGTTCTAGATCTAGGTGGATCTAGGGAGATCTGTTAGTGTCCTCACCTACCGATTAGTCCGATAATAGCCGATGTAGTCATCGGTTGATCCCACTCCTATTTTGGGGGGAGAGGTGCCTTTAGACCATGTAGTCTCGCAGCCTATTCAGTCATTGGTTGCGAAAGTGGTCATGTCGATGCAGTCATCAGTTGATCCCACTCCTCTTTTGGGGGGTGAGGTGCCTTTAGACCATGTTTTTAGCATTTTCGGTTTAGTATTTTTAGAACAAGGGGGCATTCTGCTCACTCCGAGAACACCCCCTCCAAGCCCTAGGATGGTTTCCTTTGATTGGAATGACCTTGTTGAGCCTCATCTTCCTTCCTCCGCACCCTTTCAAATAATGGTTGAATTTAATTCAACAAACATTTATATATGTATTGTGGATGAAGGAGCTTCTACAAGTATTTTACCCTCCTCAGTTTGGAAAGTCTTGGGATATCCTAAGCTTGTGTCTTCTTCACATGAGTTGTTGGATTTTGACAGATGTCCTAGCGAATATTTGGGGGTTCTTCCTCAGTTAGCTATATCTTTAGGTGGGAATAATGTCCTTGTTGATGTTATAGTGGTGCAAGGCCTGTTAGATTTCAATATGCTTCTCGGACGTGATTATGTATATGCTATGAACGTTGTGGTATCTACGCTCTTCTAGGTGATGCACTTCCCTCACAATGGAAGCATTATCACTATTGACCAGCTGACATATGATAATCACCATCCTAATTCGGCATTATTTCATACTACCCCTTTATATGTTCCTAGCATTCGTGTAGACTCTACCCTGCCACGGGTTAATTATGTGGAATCTTATCCTCGGTGTTCAATTGCTTATGAGCAGGAACCTGTGCAATCATGTTTTCCTTCTCGAGACTTGGAATCAACAATTGATCCATTGGTGTATCTAATGGGGGCATGGGAACCCTTGTTTCCCCCTCTTGGTCCAAGTGGGCTTGAGTATCTTTCTAAGTCTGATCTCATTGTTAGTAGATCCTCAAGCCCTCATGATTGTGATTATTCATTGATAGACTCTGCCAGTCCTAGGAAAAACCTCCATCGTCATATGGAGTATGGTCAGTTTACTTCACCTGTTGGGATTATTGACCCTCGTTTGCATGATTTCTCAGATTTTGAATTTCCTTCAGATGAGGCTATCCTTGAAGCCATGACTACGATTTCTATCCCATAGGAGGACTTACACCGTGGTTTGTGTTTTCTTCCCTTTTGGGAGACTTCCCAAGTTGACTATCGAAGAGACTCTTGGTCTGAACCTAGCAGCAGTCTCTACCTGAACCAGTTTCATACATGAGTCATAGCCCCCATGGGTCCTCTTTTAATCCCTTTTCAAACTGTCTAAACATGAAAAGATTGTTGAGCGTTCTTGTGTCCTTTCATGCTCGTTAAACTAAAATTTGAAATCACATCTATCTGGCGGTAGTTTACCCCTTTTTCGATTCGTATGGTGAATTGTACAAACAAAGGTATACTCTAGAGGCTTTGAATCCCTAGAAGAGTATTCTCAGGTATAATTTTAACCCTTTTTTGGGCTTGAGGGACTAAATTTACGAAAAAGGAACCCCAACGGAGTCCATAGTTAAGCTCTTTTCAGACTCCCTAAAATTGAAAATATCATCGAGTGACCTTATTATTTCACACTCGTTAAAATGGTCCAGAAGAACATTCCTAATGGAGTCCATAATTAAGATTTTTTTAGACTCCTTAAAAATGAAAAAATTGTCGAGTGATCTTGTCTTTATCACACTCGTTAAAATGGTTTTGAATAGACGTCTTTTCGGTAATAATTTACCCCTTTTTCGAACCGACTAGACTACTTTCGAAAAAGGTACCCCATTGGAGTCTCCTTTTACATTTTTTCAGACTCTCTAAATATGAAAAACTTCCGAGCTTACCTTATCTAGGCTCGTTAAACTTACATCGAAGGACATTACCATTGTGTGTCTTATTAATCACATTTGCATACCCGTGTATTTGGCCTAATGCCGGCTCCATGTTTCTCTCAACTAAACCATCAGAAGCATGCCTTATATGCAAGCCCTGTAGCACTTTGCCTCTGCGTCTTGACACCTTTGGCCCCTGGAGGATTTTTCCCGAGTGTCCTTTTCTTGCATGTCCCTTTTCCCTGAGCATCCTTGTGTTCTGTGCACTTGGAACTAGTATGTTTGCAACAGTCAATTCCTCCTTTGTAATGTAGCATTCTTTTATTCCTTTTCCAAAATTATTGAAAAAGACAAAAAAATCAAATATACCCCAAAAAGAGGAAGGGAAAAGTATTTTCTTTGTATTGGCAGCACAATGAGTCTCCCTTGGATAAAGCACATCTTTCAGTTTGTTCTTCAAACCCTAGGATTTAATATGACCTTAGGAAGTTGTTCCCTCTACATTGAGCTATGTCCTCCTCCATTTGGTTATTCTTCCAAACATATGGAGAGTTTACGTTGCCTCCTTCCTCGTAAATTTTTGTTAATGCCATGCTTTCTGAGTCTCATATTTTTTCATGCTATTATCCAAGGGAAGTTTTTCTAAGCCTGATTTGGCCCCTCTGCAGTTTGTCTCTTGCTCTCATGCCCGACCATCCTCAAAGTCCAATCAAGTCTTTGTTCAAAATCAATGAAGCCTTTAGTCTGATCATCAAGATTCTATAGTCCATGACCGACAAGCTGTCAAAGACCTCTGGGTAGTGAATTTGTACACTCATATTACACTCCTACCCGAGTTTTGAAGATTTTGAAGTTGTTGCTTGAGCTCTGAAGACCTCATCTGCAACCATCAGGCCTTATCATCTTCTAAAAGATGGATACTATACATGTATATCTTTTTGATTTTGAGATGTAGATCCGATGTGTATTTCTTGCTGCTAAACTTTATATAGTTATATGGCATGGATCTACAGTGTATTTGATTGGTAGTCATGATTTTATTTCATCCCGAGCATGGGTATGCCCGCCTTGGTGAGACAATTGTTATTTTGCAGATGGCACCTCCCAAATTCTGGTCCTTAGGCTCACTGGTTTGGTACATTGATAAAGATTGATAATGTATTTCGGCCATAGATGCTCTTATGACCTCACACATTAGGGGGCATCTGTTATAACCCTAATTTTCACCATACATGCTTACCCGGCATCAGGCCATCTCATATTCCTTCTTTGCCAAGATAGTACTGAACAACTCTTCTTAAAAAACACCATTTTTAAAGGAACACGCACCCTGCTCCACTACAGCCCACATGTACACTCTTGCTGACCCACTACAACCCACATGTACACTCTAGCTGACCCACAACAACCCGCGTGTACTTACAAAAGCACAAAAAATGAAAAGTTTTCGACAAAACACGCAATTTTGGGTAAGCTAACTAAACCTTTCGACCATGCATGACCAGTCACTCGACCAAATACCTAGCTTCTTCTAGCCTATAAAAGAAGGGGTAGGGGTCCCATT
The DNA here is from genome assembly GCA_009831015.1 of Picea engelmannii. NCBI lineage: Eukaryota > Viridiplantae > Streptophyta > Pinopsida > Pinales > Pinaceae > Picea > Picea engelmannii. The sequence goes on along the minus strand of ML800446.1, from coordinate 245,423 downwards.
TGAAAGGAGGAAGAAGAGTATAGAAACTCTGCCCAAATTTATCCCTCCTTTGCTCCAATTTCCTGCAATTGCATTGTGAGGTTGAGTAGTTGGTGCATTGTGAAGAGGATCCCATGACCAGGTTCGAGGAGAAGTGTTGGCCACATATTTTAAAGTTTACTCTTGTGAATATTAATACAAAAAGGAATACTTTTCCCGTCCCACCATATCATGTGTTCAAGTTGAATATTTATTTTATGATATTTTCACAACTAACACAACAATTAGTATATGAAATGCATGCTTGCAGCTTTTTGTTTGTTCATGTGTGAATGCAGGTCAGATTTGGGAGGAGGCTTGCAATCAAAGTGCGATTGAAAGAAAAGGGATAGACATCAAACGAATGACTTAAGGTAGAGTTATCGAATATCATTTACACCTTTGTATTGCATGAATGTGGGGTTTTGTGTTAGGAGAATAGGAAAGAGTTGAGGCCTTTGAAGTGGTCATTTTCTACATGCATGATTAGAGCCCTTAAATGTTAAGTTCGTAGGAGGGATTTCTCACCCACAACAGTGAGGGAAATTGACATTTAATTAAATTAAATGGTGGATTTATTGGTGCAACTAAAGGAATGGGTGACAAGTGTATGGGGGGAATAATTCCCAATTAAATTATTAAAAAAACAAATTAAATGTGAAAATGGAAAGTTGTCACTAAGAAAAATTCTATAAAACAAATGGTTGAGAGGAGGAAAGGGGATCACAAGTTATGAGTAAGGTTATGTTGTAGAAATTTTGTTTGGTTTTACCTTTCATAGTTGGGACACTTAGCTCGAGAGAGAGAGAGAGTGGTAACTCTACCTTGTGAGGCCAGCTGGGAGCTAGAGTATTCTGGTTGTGTTTGTGTGTGGTGCCTTTGCGGCTTGGGGGGATAAGGGGGAAGAAGAGTACCCCTAGCATTGGCTGGTATGTACTGATGAAGTCTTCATGGTTAGCAAGAGATGAGTTGGATGGAGCACAAGCGCGAGAGAACATATTCGACTTCTCATCCTCCGCTACAATATTTATTGAGTATTGCATTGTATTCAGATTTAGGATGTAAAATATTTAAACTTCATTGAATGAACTTTGTTTGCGGCATTTATTTTTCTATGAGATGTATCTAGAATATTGATGGTCCAGACAATTTTTGTAAGATTCATTCTGATTAATAATGATTCTTCCATATGTCCTTTTCTCTTCAGCGTTTCCATTACAAATGTACCCTCTGCAAATTTTTAGTGGATTTTATAGACTCGACGAATTTTGTTCTCTATGTTTTCTCTTTTTCTAATGAGCGATTTGCTACTTTTTACCAGCGATTCATTTTTTTTTCTCAGTGAAATTTATCATTGCGTATCTCTACGTTTTCTTCCTATTCACCCAACAAGTCGTCCCTATGATTTTACCTCTAATGGCTCTGCAATTTATTTATTTTTATCTATGTGTTTTCCTTGGAAATTCATTATGAATTATCTTTGCTGCTAAAAATGAACTCACCCAACAATGTGATTTGTCCTTTCCAGATCTATGTGTTGGCAAGCATTCTCAACGAATTTTATGGGTGTTATATCCTTTCGTTTTTCTTCCTTCCATATATCTGTATTGGAAATGCATTCCTTTGAATTTTCAGGAACTTTATCCCAACAATTTACCAACTCCTTACTTAGCTATATTGCCACTTAACCCTTAACGTTTTTACTGTCTTAAAATTCAACGATTTTGCCTTTAACACTCAACGTTTTTACTGTCTTAACACTCAACAATTTTTCCTTTAACACTTAGTGTTTTTACTATCTTAACAGTCAACGATTTTTCCTTTAACACTTACCATTTTTACTGTCTTAACACTCAGTGATTTTACTTGGTTTACTCAACGAATTTACTTGGTTATACTCAAAAAATTTACTTGGTTATACTCAATGAAATTTACTTGGTTTTGATCAGAAATTTCTTACTTCAATCTCTGTGAATTTCTAGGTGGTTTTATCCCTGCGAGTTTTCCTTTCCAAACCCTGTGCTTAGCATGAAAATTTTGCGACTTTCCAGGTGGTTTTATCCCTCTGTTTTTCCAATCGCAATAATGTACTAATAACCGATCACTTGGCTTGAGCATTGCTTATGTTCCTTGGCGGTCCTAACCTTGCAAGATAAGTTGGGCGGGTAGTATCTTTATGTCATCTTATGTTATCTTATGTCATTATTATGTTATGTCATGTTATCCTTGTGGTATATGATGATTATCTCTATTTTATGTGTTGAGCGATTTAAAAGTATGGATGATTTTAGTTCATCATGATGAGTTGATCTTGCATCGTCATTCATGATGCTTTTTGATTATGTGTCATTATTTAAATACAATGATGTGTTAATTATGTGCCGTTACTAATTTTGATTGATGTCTTGGTTACGTCGTTATGGATTACGACAGTGGGTCACTTGTAATTTTTTTATTATGATGTCATTGATTAGGCGTTGCTATGATTATGTGTTGATGTTAAATTATCAATGCAAAAAAAAAAAAAAATTATCTATTGTGCTTCGTTTTTCCTAGTCGTAATGGAGGTTTCGTTACAGTTTCATTTCCTTGTAGTAACCTTGTTGATTTTCCTTAACGCACACTTCATATGAATTTTCTACGGTGCTAGCTTGGGTTATCTCCCATTTTCTAGTAGTAATTCAAGTTCTCCTTCCACCCTTTTACGTGCCAAAACTGGTGGAGACCAATGCGCTCTTTTAGCAGACTATTTAGTTCTTTCCTTGATGATTTTGATTGGATTTGTTGTCAAGATTTTGCTTCCATCTAACTAATCTCCAAAAAATTTATTGACCGATAGATATATTGTGATAAGATTTAATAAAATGTAAACCTAACTTCTAAATTTCATTCTATGTATTTTAGTTGACTGCTAGAAATTCAGAAAAAGGAAGGAAATCCAAGAGTGTCTTGGATTGGTGTTTTAAAAAGAGAAATGTGTTTAATTAAAAAATATTAAAAACACTTATTATAGTAAGAGGTTTATGTACCTCATATTAAAATCTCCTTTTCTTGGATTTATTTTTAATTAATAAGTGGCGTAAACCATAAATATTATTATGTAATGGATTATAAATGTTGTTATTTAACAATATTGAAACTTAGTGATTAATTAAGTAAATATATTCTAAATTTTTTTACTTCATATCAATTTAATTAAATTTTGAAGAGACACTAAATTTATGTTGAATATATTTATGATTGATAAGACAGTTGGGGCCTTATACCCTTCTATCTGGTCCTTAGGAAAGGAAAATAATATAATAGTAACTTTGCTATATTGAAACTTAGTGATTAATTAAGTAAATATATTCTAAAGTTTTTTACTTCATATCAATTTAATTAAATTTTGAAGAGACACTAAATTTATGTTGAATATATTTATGATTGATAAGACAATTGGGGCCTTATACCCTTCTATCTAGTCCTTAGGAAAGGAAAATAATATAATAGTAACTTTGCTATATTAAATTAATTAATTAGTAAAGAAATGGAATTAAATGAAATGAGTTTATTATTGTAATCATTATTGTCATGTTATTGACATTTTTTGGCATTGAGAAATTATTGGTCTTAGATCCTGATCATAATTTGGCATGATTATTGGGTATGGCATGTTAAGTAGATCGTAAAATATTAAATGGTTCAATTCTTGAGCAGATGATTTAGTTTTATTTATTTAGTGTTGATTTCTAGTCTTGAGTGTTGATTTGGATTGGCTAAGGGAAATAGATATCTCCTTGTTCCTTAGAACAGTCGCCAATCCTAAGACCTTAAATGGTCAAAATCAATTGAATGAATCATGGACTTGAGCATTGATTATGTGTCTTGGAGGTCCTAATATTGTAGGGTGGGTTGGGAGGGTAGACATCCTTGTTTCTCTTATGTGATTGACGGATCTAGGACAATTGTGACGTTGTATTGGATTCTTGTTGTGTAATCATCTGTTGGTTTAGAAAGTGTAAGTGATAATATATTATAATCCATAACACGTGCTTAACTATGTTTCATACACAAAAAAAAAAATCCTTTACTGTTTCTCATTTACATTAATGTCTTTATGGAGGGGATGTTACAATAGTCTTTGTTTAGATCTAAGTTAGACTCATCTCTGTCCCAATTTTTTTTTTATGAGAAGAGATTTCTTTCATTGATCAATCTCATTCTTACACAGTCAACAACTATTCATGTTGTTTCACAAAATACTATTGTTGTAGTAACTCCACTAAATACAATTGGTAGTTCTCCTAAGGTGTCATCATCTAGTCATCCTTTAGTACAAAATTATCCTAGGATCTTGGAAGCTAGATTTTCCCCATGATCCCTCCCTGTTGTACTTTATGATTTTCCTCAAAGTTATGCTCAGAGACTAAAAACATTTGATGCAAAGGGAGACTTAATAACTCAACAACACCTTGACAAGTTCAATGATTTTGTAGATCTAGAGGAAGTCAATTATGATGATGTTAAAATGAGATTATTTTCCCAAAGTTTTACTAGTGATGTTATAAAGTGGTTTAAATCCCTTGCAACAAGTAGTATTGCAGATTTCGCTTCCCTTGAGACAATTTTTCTTGATAAATGGGGGGAAAAGAAGAACCCCTTACAACTCCAGACCTAGAATAATAATTTGAATAAAAATCATGGTGAAACTATCCAAGACTTTTCTAATAGATTCATGAAGGTTTATAATTCAATTCTTGATCATGTGAAACCACCTATTGGGGCTGCCTAGTTACATTATGATGACGCATTTGATAGTGAGTTTTTCTTGTTAATAAGAGAAACAAAATCTATTTATTTGGATGCTATGATGAATGATGCAATAGAGGTGTATGTGAACTTGATGGAATTAGGTAGGATCAAATAGAAAACAAATGTTGAAAGAATAAAAGTTAAAGAGGAAACATAAGCCTCGACTTCACAGTCCTCATATGCTAAATTAGATTTCATGATGAAGACCATGGAGAAACTAGTGGAAACGATTACCTTGGATAAAAATACATCTACAAGAGAACAACTTCATCCTACTATTAGAATTCATAACTTCAGAAGACAACAACTACCTCCTCTAGGTAGGCCTAGATATCAAAGAAACCAAGACATTAAACCGTATTTCCAAGAAAAGTTTACTACTGAAAATTTTGAAGGAACACCAGATGATCAGATGAGCCTCCTGGATGGGGGTCAATAGCCTATTTATTTGACCAAACAGAAACATGACATGTTTACTCAAGAGAAATATGACATCATGTTGTTATAATCAGATGAATATAAGAAGGGATATCATAATGTTTTTATGGAATTTCAGAAACAATATTATTTGAGAAACAAAAATGTGCCAATGAATTCTCCAAAAGGAAATCATGTTGATTTACCATCCTCCATCTAGCCCAAATAAATTATCAAGAAATATGTACAAGAGAAGAACAAGCATAAGGTAGACTTTGAAAAGAAGGTTCCATAGAAGAAGGAGGCAACCACTAAAGAGGTGGAAAAGGTACAACATGCATTCAGTCTTGAAAGTGAAATTTCAAAATTAAAATTTTTTGTACCTTATGGTGAATTAATTAGAAATAATGAGTATATAAATCAAATCATCAAGATGTTGAAAATAGGTGAAACAAGTGACTCTTTGAACTTAGAATATGACCATCCTACTTTTCTATTAGGCCCCAAAGTTGAAGAAGGGTTATATCAACATGATGTTCCTCCATTCTATATCATTCTAAATGTTCATGATCTGATTTTACATAATGCTATGTTTGAATCAGGAGCATCCGACAATCTAATGCCTAGAGTGGTTATGGAAGAATTGGGCTTAGATATCACTAGACATTACAAAGACCCGTTTTCTTTTTATTCGAAAAGAGTAAAGTGTTTTTTCTTGATTAAGGACATGGTCATTTCCCTCACTAAGATTCCTACAAAGAGTGTGGTCATGGATGTGGTTGCGGAATAAATTCCACCAAAATTTGGTATGTTTTTTTCAAGATCTTGGGCAGCTAAATTGAAAGGTACACTACAGATGGATATGTCCTTTGCCATAATTCCAATTTTTGGGCAGCAGAGAATGTTATATATGGAGAACTTGTTGGCATACATGGTGAGTAGTAAAGATAAACAAAATAATCATCTAGTATATTCTGTGGAAACTGATATAGGGTCCTCCATTTTTTTTATAATAATCTATGTTTTGAAGAGGATAGTAAAAATGTTTTGGAAAATGAAGAAACAGAGGAGAAATTGCAGCAAGAAAAACAAATTTTGGATCAGAAATTGGATGAAGAATATGGAATATGGAATATGGATTTTGATGGGGCTGTTAGTAAAGAAGGAGATGGAGCATGTGTTTGGGTGATTCCTCCTATGATGGAAGCCAAAATATATTCTTTCAAGATGTCTTTTGATTGCACTAGTAATGTGACAGAGTATGAAGCACTGATTTTAGGCTTGAATATTTTGAAGGATTGTAAGACAAAGAAGATAATTGTTCATGGAGATTCAGAGTTGGTCATAAACCAAGTTAAAGGTATATATCAAACCAAACACCCAAGAATGAGAGCCTATAGAAACATTGTGTTAGATTTGCTCGAAGAAAAATTTGAGTATAATATTTCAGTGGTACCAAGGGTACATAATCCAGTTGCAGATGATCTTGCCACATTTTCCTTTGTTTTCAAGATTCCAATTCATACTAACAAGAAGTATGAGATATAAGTAAAACATGGGCCAACATTCCTTGATTAACAAGTTTTTGAAAATGACCATTAGATTATCATATTACTTCATATGGAAGTAGAATATGATGATATTCATATTGATGAGGAGAACCTGTTTGATAAGGATGAATATGCAGTCTATGTTCTAACTTTAGATGATTTTGTTAATAAAATATCAAGTAAGGATATCATTCAATTAAATAATAATACAATTCCCAATGGTCTTGTGCCTCTAGAAGAATTTTTTGACAATAATGATGTAGCCAAAAATCCTAGAGTTACTCCTAATGAAGATGAAGTTGATAACTGCAATATAGGCACTGATGAAGAACCTAAATTTATCAAGTTGTCCAAGTCCTTGACCCCCAAAAATAGGAAGAAGTATGTTGAATTAATGAAGAAGCATTTTGATGTTTTTTCTTATAATTATAAGGATATAATGGTGTATGATAAGAACATTATTCAATACATAATCCTAATTAAAGAGAACCAGAAGCCATTCAAACAAAAATTGAAAAGAATCAACCCACTCTTGCTACCACTCATTGAGAAGGAGGTAAGGAAATTGTTTGATGCTAAAATAATTGTGTCAATGAGGTTTTCAAAGTGGGTGGATAATCTTGTACCAATTATAAAAAAGAATAGAAAGATAAGGCTATGTGTGGAATTCAAAATCTTAAAGAGAATATCTCTCAAGGACAACTACCCTTTTCCAAAAATGGATCATATATTGTACAAGGTTGTTGGTTCTCAGAATATTTCAATGTTGGATGGGTATTCCTAATACAACCAGATTTTAGTACACCCATAAGATCAAGAGAAGACAACGTTTACCACACCATGGGGTACCTTTATCTATGCCAAAATTCCCTTCGAACTCATGAGTGCAAAGGAAACATTCCAAAGGGATATGGACATAACACTTACTGAAGAAAGGGATAATTTCATTTTCATTTACTTATATGATATTACTATTTACTCAAATTCTGACAATGAATATTTGCAACATTTGAAACAAGTTTTTGAAAAGTGCAGGAAATTTGGGATTTCTCTGAATCCGAAAAAGTCCAATTTTTCTATGCAGGAGGGAAAACTAGTGGGACACATAATTTCAAAGGACAATATCAAAATTGACCCCAACTGAGTGGTTGTAATACAAAAAATTGACACTCCAAGGAGTAAAAAGGAGGTTCAATCCTTTTGGAGAATGATCAATTTTTTGAGGAGGTTTATTCCTAATATGGTAGATATTATGAAGCATATCACCAACATGTTGAGGAAAGGTAATGAGATTAAATGGACAATTGATGCAAAAATTTATTTTGATGAGGTAAAGACATCTTTAACCAAATCTCATGTCTTGGTTAGCTTATATTTTTTAAAATATTTCATTATTTTCTCCTTTGCCTCAGAACACACCATAGCAGGGGTACTTATGCGGAAAAATAATCAAGATCAGGAGCAACTTATTGCTTTTTACAAAATGCCTTTGAGATATTACACTCTCAAGTACAATATTATGGAGAAGTGGGCCTATGCCTTATTCAAGGCTTTGAATTATTTTAGAATGTATATTTTACACTCTCATGTTCTTTCATATGTTCGTAACAATGTTGTTAAATAAATTTTGACTCAACCAGATCTTGAAGGCAAGAGAAGAAGGTGGATAGCATCCCTACTGGAAAATGATTTCGAGATAAATCCTACAAAAATGATTAAAGGATAGGGACTTTCTCAAATGATGAAACGATCAAGCTTTGACCTATTGGGGATAAAACAATTTGCAGATATTTCACAAGGTGCATATGAAGAAGTTTTAGAAAATTTTATATTCTCCTTCATACAATAACATTGTATTTGTTTTACAAAACTTGCAAGATCCTCCCAAATTGAAAAATACCAAAGACATATGTTTGAAACAGAGAGAAATTAAATTTTGTATAATCAATGGTTCCCTCTATTGGAAATACCTTGGTGGAGTGTTATTGAATTGTCATTTAGAGGATGAAGCTTAATAGACCATGAAATAATTCCATAAGGGTGATTGTGGGGGTCATCATTATTGGAAATCAATGGTTAATAAGATCCTAAGAGCTAGGTTTTACTGGCATACTTTATTTTCTAATGTGTGTAAGGAGGTTCCCATCAATCATGAGTGTCATATATTTGAAGGAAAAAGAAAGTTTCTACATTTACCCTTGAAGACAAGCTTGGTGGAATCCCCCTTTCAACAACGGGGCTTAGATTTCATAGGAGAAGTGCATCCTTCATCCTTAGATCAACATAGATGGATTTTGACAACTACAAACTATTTTAAAAATTGGATAGAAGCTATGCCTACTTGTCAAGAAAGTGATTCAGTCATAATTCAATTTTTGGAAGGTAATATAATCTCAAGATTTGGTTGTCCAAGAAGATTATTACTGATAATGTTGCTTCTTTTAAATCCAACAAGTTAGTAAACTTTTGCAGTGATTTTGGTATTACATGTAGTCACTCAACAACCTATTATCCATAGGGTAATGGTTTGGTTGAGTCATCTAACAAGAGTTTGGTTAGGATTATCAAAATGCTACTTCAGGAGAATAAGAAGTCTTGGCACAAAAAGTTATTGTTTTCACTTTGGGCAGACAGGGTAAGAACAAAGAAATCTTTTGGTACATCCCCATTCCACTTGATTATGGTGTAGATGTAGTTTTTTACACTTTAATTGGGCTTCCAATCATGAATCTATTGCAAGAGAAAGAGGCTGAACCAAATGAGATTCATAGGAGGATAAGTTAGTTGATTCATGTCCATCAAATGAGAGAATAATTCTACAATAATGTTCAACTGTACCAAGATAAAATGAAGAAAGTTTTTGATACGAGGATGAAGGCTTATGATTTTCATTCAAAGAGTAGTTCATGTTTGTTTCATTGAATGTTACACTTGTTTCTTTGCATGAAACCTCTTTCTCCTTTCTGTAGATATGCTTCATCAAAACTAAAGATTTCATTCCATTCATTTTTTTTTTTAAGTCTTCTTGGAGTCAGAGAAATAACACCATATAGTTTCATTTCCATTTACTCTTTCGTGTAAAAAAACCATAAAAGGAACAAGTGCATAATCTAAAATCAATTAGAATTTTTTCTTTTATATAAAACCAAAAAGTCTAGAATTTTAGGGCCTTGGTTGTAGGGTGGAGACTTGAGTAAATTCTCCAAGGCCACTGAATGAAGACTGTAGAACACTAAAGAGTGATAAAATCCAACTATCATATAGGCATAGCTGGGAACCCCCTCTAACATAGGGGATAAACATGAGGTCATGTGCGGAAGAGTAGCAGAGATTACCCCTCCAAATCTTGACCAATAGTAGCTGAAAGAGAATATATTGGGGTTTTTTATTGAGTATTACTGGTTAATTTGGTCTCGATGCTTCATGAATATCGAATCTATTAGACATCCTTAGGATTATTAACGATTCACTTGTTTTCAATCCTCTAGAAGAGCTTCAGACTTTGTTATCCTTGTCATACATTCTGTTAGTGTCCTATAAATAGGTAGTTAGAATCTAATATAAGTTAAATGTGTGTTGTAGGGTAAAGTCATGCCTTGGTCTTAAAAAGACCATGGAATTAGTTTTAGGTGAAAATGATTTTTTTAGTCAGTGGGTTTTGTGCTTCAATAGGGTCTTATAATAAATTTTGAGTCATGTCAAATAAGTTATGTTTTCTTTGGTGTCCAATTTGTCCTAAAGGGATGTGGATTGTCATTTCATCAAAGGGTCATGATGAGGGGCCATGTGAGTCAATCATAGTCAGTTAGAGTCCTTCTTGTCATGTACAACAAATATCATGAAGATAGATCCATTTGTGGCATCTAACATCATAAAATGGTTAGGAATTGCACAAGTTGCTACGCAATCTCCTAATGTTGCACAATTCAGTAAAGAAGAACAACTTGATGATGATTGGTTTTACTAGATGTTTAATTTGATATTTGCATTCAAATTACTTCATTATTCATGCATCAAACAATATAAGTTCCATTTTTCTTATCTGCAAATTGTAAATCCCTCATTCAATCTTGTTGCACACATACTGTAGAGGATGCTATGTTACAATGTTGTGTAACTTTGTTGCGCACCTACTTATTTCCCTTTTGCGCCCCCTAACTACTATTTTCATGTTCCTGGTTGATGTTTAATATGAATACCCTTATTATGAACTCAAGGATCTAGTTTTTTCGATAAAACGTAGATCCCTGACCTTTTCTTGCACAAACCCTAGCTTTTCCCTTTCGTTGCGCATATGATGTTGTTGTGTTTTTCATCCTGCAAATGATCCCCTCATATCATTCTCACATGCAAACCAACATACACCAACATCATGGTGACTCTATAAGGAAGAAACAATACTACCAAGGGAGGTGACATTGCCAAATTTGAACCTTAAGATCTGAAACTTGTCAATGCAGATCCAACAGTCAAGGTTGCATTTGAGTAAGTCAAGTGTATCAGATTTTGTGAAAGGATTAAAGGATACAACATGTATGTCACCAAGGAGTTTTCATTGAGGTTTGATGGGATTGGAGCTAAGGTGGGAAACATTCAATTTCAAGTTTCTGAGTACACCATCGCTACTGCAACAAAAATTCTTTCTCGTGGAGAGAAATGGTTTAAAGGTATTCAACTATATCTTGCTTGTTATCATGAATTATTGAAGCCTGAGTTTAGGGACACATACTTTGGAGCCAAAATACCTAGAGAATTGCTATTAGAAAATCATAGAAAGTTATTAAGAGTAATTCAAAGATTTTTCACCTGTGAAGAGAGGTTCACTAGGGTTTTCCAATACCACATTAGACTCTTGATGCATTTCACTAGAAGGAAACCCTTGAAATTTTTCTATTTCCTCTATAGAAGCCTAGAGACCATGGATGGCATAGTACAAGCAAGGAAATATCAATTTGAATCCAACCTTTTCCATTTTTCATTGATACATCTGTTGGTGTTAGAAGAGCTTAGAAAGAAGAATTTAACCTGAGAATCCTTATTAAGTGCATCAAGGATAGCACCAGATTCTTTTAGCAGTCCCCAAAGCTGGAAAAATACCCCTTCATCTATAGAAAAACCTATCATGTTTGTTCTTGAGAGATATGTAAAGAATAGGACAAGAAAAAATGAAGAGCCTGCAGTGAGCCAATAAGAAAAAAAGAAAGGGAAAAAGCTCCAATTCTCTCCATAAGTGGTTGAAAATCCTAGTAAGCCACTTACTAGGTCTGCAGTGTTAGTACTAGAAGTCACACCTAGAATTCTACAAGTGTGAGCCTAATAGCCATTTAAATCCTTGAAAAATAAATATTTAAGGAAACTTTGATAGGTAGATCAACTAGACTGGCTGAGAAGGGGATAAGGCAAAAAGATGAGGTTTAAAACAACTACAAATCAATATCATACCATTGGGCATAGAGTCATAATCATTCTGTAAATTAAAGGCCAACAAACTGCATATCATATCAAGAGATTTTGAAATGGTAATAGAAGAATGAAAGTGAACCAAAAGCAAAATATCTATTAAAAATAGATCTTATCAATAAAATATATTTTATAGTACTTGATTAAATCAATGATAAACATGCTAGATACAACAAATTTTTTTCTTCTCCAAGATCCATTAATCAAAGGAAGTATTTGATCCTCAAAATCTTCAATTAGTTCAAGTAAGAAGGTATAAGAAATGGAAACAAAAATATTTAAACATATTGATAATACAATTATCAAGAATATTTAATAGAAAAAGATTATTAAAACTGTAAAATGCCCTCAGGCTTACAAATACATAGATAAAGCTTCCCTCCATCTTTCTCAAAACTCTCTCTAGTCATCCCCCTCATTTTGGAGTCCTCTCACCCATTAAATAGAAAATTACATCAAGAATATCTCTAGGATGTTGCAACCTACTCCATGCATTGGATTTTGGGCCTTAGATATATGTGGCAAACAGAAAATCCAATTAATTCCTTGATTCTTGGAAACCGTCTTTTAGAATAAATGCAATTGCACCCAACTCATTGCATGGAGATTTAGTGGAGATAAATCTTAGGTACAGGTGTCCCTCGGTGTCTAAATTATCTCCAATAAACCGTTTGAACCTCCTCATACATGTGGCATCCCTCCTACAACTTAGATTTATCAGACTATTAGAGTTTGTAGCGAAATTTTAGGATTTGTTGCAAACTTTCTCGTAGGTGGCGTTTCCAACTTTTCTTCCAAACGACAAATTGGGTCGGGCTTATTTTTTGTCAGCAAGTCAATGATATTATGATTCATCTCCACAAAAAAATTTAGAAAAACTCAGATCAACATTTAAAATTTATTATGAAAATTTGATTGTACTGTGTAGTAATTTGTTGTAAACTGTTTCAATTTGGCAGTTCGTAGTGCCTTTGCAGGATGCGCTGTGAAATTTCCTGTAGGTGTCATTTTGTCTTCTAATCACTACAATTGATGTCAAAATCATGGAGACAATATTCAAACCTTTGTTTATGCATTTTATAATATCTTAGTCATACAGGATGACTGCCAAAACCAACAAGTGAACAAAATCATGAACATCATTAGAGTAAGTGATGGAAACTTAACAATTTAGGTTTTGTTTCTTAATTTATAAAAATAAGGGTTTGCTGGAAAAAAAATTGCTTAAAGAAACAGTGCAGAAACTGAAAGATACTGAAACTTAGAAATGGAGGTTAATATAAAAACCTAAAACTAAAAGAAACCTCCAATAGACAATGTTCCAAGTGATTGTGTAAAACAAAGGGTTTGCAGTGCAGTTTGCAACGAATTTAGAGTTCGCAACAACTGGGGTTTGCAGGGAGTAGGTTTTTAACAATAGGATTTTAGGTAAAACATGAAAAAAGTACCTGAAATCAAACCCATTCCGTGTTATAGAGAACCAAGCCTATCATCCCTTTAATCTTCCACCATTGACTTCTTCAGAGAGTTTGCAGTGAAACAGTCTCGAGCACCAGTTACAATTTGCAGTGAGTTGAACTAGTCTACAACGCCCTCTTTACAAAAGGAAAAGAAGATACAAAATGATAAACCCTCCCTTTGTAAATGAATCTTTAGAGTTTCTTGATGATGCGATGGCACTAGAAACTAGATTTCATCATATGGGCTAACATATGTCTCCACATGGGATGGAGACCTCTGTGTGAGGTTACAAGAACATTGCAGTTCCAGTACCTTATCCATTGATCCTTGCAAAACAGAGACCTGAAATCTCCTCTGCTCATTTATTGAAATATGAAAATACTCTCACACTACAACCTGACCACACTATCTAAACTGAAGGAAATACTCAAAAGATGAGCTTATTTATGTACACCTACTCTACTCCAGAAAACAACTATGATCAAGTGTATACAAATTTCCAGTTTAACTATCCAAGCAGTTGACTAAGCAGCTGAAATTTATGCATATATTTTTTTAGAATAAAGACTTAAAACCAAATCAACAACTCATCATAAAATTGAACTCTAAATTTACAGTCGAACTGTGGTAAAAAAAATCATGGACGAAATCCTCCAAATAATCTACTAGAGGATCGTGGAAGGAATGAAAACCAAATATTAACCGATAATCAATAATGCATACCTCAGTATGCTCTTCATAAGTGAATTGATCCTGCACAATTCTTTCTTCATGGATGATTTTTTTTTGCATGCTTTCTATTTCAATGAAATCATTATGTATGAGTTGTGAGTATCCATGTGATCCATAAGAATAAAATGAACTCTTTCCATTGTTTATCTCTTCTTCTTCTAGCTTAAGGAACTGATTTTCAGACTTGATGAAATCTTGAATCTGTTGCTCAACATTTCCAGAAGAAAGGAAAAATACTTGTTCATGATCTTCAACAACACTGTCTGAGTGTACATGAGGATTGTTCAATGGTTTATCATCATTTGTTTTAGCCAAGTTATCATCTTCAAAATCTTATTTTTTTTTAGTTTCAATCTCCTCTTAAATATAAGAGTTTGAAATTTCTTCTACATGAACTAACTCTTTTTTAATCTCTTTTTCAAGAAGATCTTCATAAATATCATCACAAGAAAAAAACTCTACTGTCAGTTGATTACAAGACTCAAACTGTTCACAAAAATTGTCCAGAAGTGTGTCAGTAGAATAATACCTTTTACAACGTTTGTTGAAAGCTACATGAAAATCTCTCAAGGAACATATGCTAGAAGAAGGAAGAGAAAAAAACCATTCTCATGCATCACCCTTTAAGGAGTGCATGCACATTTTCATCAATACATGCCTAGTTGATCCATGCATTGATGAAATGTAACAAGATGTTGAGAAGGATTATCCTCCTTCTCTTCTTTGAAAACAAGAAGATAATCCATCCATTCTGATGGAGGAGGCACTAGATTTGGAAAACTAGGGACAACTGGAAAATTGAGAGGTGTAAACCTCTATGCCAAGATAGTCTCCATGGACTTTGTCATCCTAAACGAGTGAAGTCACCAACATATCCTTTCTTCATGGAGTGGAGTCATCAGGTGAATGATGTAGTATGAATATTTCCATCTTTAGTTCACCATCCAAAGTTGTATCTAATTAGTTTCTTTCTCCCAGGGAAGATCTTCAACTTTGTCCCCGACAAAGACACAAAAAATGTTAGTACTAGAAGTCAAACCTATACTTTTACAGGTGTGAGAGTAATACCCATTTAAATCCTTGAAAAATAAATACTTAATTAAACTTTGATAGGTAGATCATCTAGACTGATTGAAAAGGGGACAAGGCAACAAGTTGAGGTTTAAAACAACTACAAATCAGTAGCATACCATTAAGCATGGAGTCATAACCATTCTACATATTAAAGGCCATCAAACTACATATCAGATCAAGAGATTTTGAAATGGTAATAGAAGAATGAAAGTGAACAAAAATAAGAATACCTATTAAACAAAGATATTATCTGTAAAATAGATTTTACAGTAATTGATTAAATCAATGATAAACATGTTGGATACATCAAATATTTTGTTTCTTTGAGATCCATTAATCAAAGGTAGTATTTTATCCTCAAACTCTGCAATTATTTCAAGTAAGAGGGTAGAAGAAATGGAAACACAAATATTTATACATACAGATAATACAATTATCAAGAATCTTCAATCGAAAAAAATGACTAAAACTGTAAAATTCCCTCAAGCTTACAAATACATAGATAGATTTGTAAGTTTTAAACCTACGAAGTAAAGCAATGCATATAGATTCTTAAGCAATACATAAATTAATCAATAGCTCATACACAGATTACACAGATATTTTTACCGGAAACCCTCAACCGGGAAAACCTTTCTTATTTTCATTATATAGATTTTCACCATTCGCCATACAATATATACAATGTTTTTAGGTATTCCGTAGATACCAAAACCCTAATCCCTTAATCCAGGATTAATTTACAAATCAGCTAAAAATAGCAAAATCCGCTAAAAATAGAAAAAACCGCCCAAAAAAAAAAAAATCGGGGTGCTGCACGTAACCAGGGGGGGGCATACCTGCCCCCCCCCTGGGACCCCCCTAGGAAATTTCTCGGTGCACATGGCAGACCTCTAGGTGAAGGGATCGTCAGACGCAGTTGTCGTATCTGATGCACCCACACACACACATGCAAAGAATACAACACATACCCAACAAAAGTTGCCCCATCAACTTTCTCAAAACTCTCTCTAGTCATCCCCCTCATTTTTGAGTCCTCTCACCCATAAAATAAAAAATTAAATCAATAATATATCTAGGAGGTCATGGCATACTCCATGCATTTGATTTTCT
Organism: Picea engelmannii; assembly: GCA_009831015.1. NCBI lineage: Eukaryota > Viridiplantae > Streptophyta > Pinopsida > Pinales > Pinaceae > Picea > Picea engelmannii. Next base: position 228,804 of record ML800446.1, on the reverse strand, counting down.
TCCTTAGAGATATGCGGCAAACAAAAAAATCCAACTAATTCCTTGATTCCCAGAAACTGTCTTTTAGAATAAATGCAACTGTAGCTAGCTCATTGCATGGAGATTTAGTGGAGATGAATCTTATTTAAAAGTGTCCCTTAGTTTCTAAATGATCTATGAGAACCCATTTTAACCTCCTCATACAAGTGTAACCCCTCCTATGACTCATATTTTTTAGACGGTTATAGTTTGTAGTGCAATTTCAGGATTTTCTAAAAACTTTCCTGTAGGTGATGTTTTCAACGTTTCTCCCAAACGCCAATCTGTGTCGGAATGATTTGTGGTCAGAAATGCACTGATATTATGATTCACATCCAGAAAATATTTTAGAAAAACCAAGATCTAAATTTAGAATTTATGATGAAAATACGATTTTGTTGTGTACTAATTTGTTGTAAATTGTTTCAATTTAGCAGTTCACAACGCCTCTGCAAGATGTGCTGCGAACTTTCCTATAGGTGTCATTTTTTCTTCTGATCACTACAATTGATGTCAAAATAATGGATACAAGATTCAAACCTCTTTTGATGCATTGTATGATCTTTGTGTCATGTAGGATGACTGCCAAAAACAACAAGTGCACAAAATCTTAAACATCATAAGACAAAAAAGTTCTTAAGAGTTGTGAACCAACATGTATGAGGAACCATGACAAAACTGATATACTGCTGCAAAAAAAAATGGTGGCACATATTCTCTTTTAATGGTTGAAATTATTCCTTTGGTGAGTATCCATGACAACTAAATCAGAACCACCCTCTGATAACAACTACTACCAGAGTAAGTGATGGAAACTAGAAAATTTAGGTTTTGTTGCTTGATTTATAAGAATAAGGGTTTGCTGGAAAATAGATTTGTGCTTAAAGAAACTATTCAGAAACTGAAAGAGACTGAAAATGAGAAATGGAGGTAATGATAACAACCTAAAATTGAAATAAACCTCTAATAAACAAATTTCCAAGCGACTGTGTGAAATGGAGGGTTTGCAATGTAGTTTGTAGTGAATTTGGAGTTTGCAACAATTGGGGTTTGCGGTGAATATGGTTTTGACAATAGGATTTTAGGTAAAACATGAAACAAGTACTTGAAATCAAATACCACTCCCTTATACAGAGATCCAAGCCTATCAACCCTTTAATCTTTCACCATTGACCTATTTAGAGAGTTTGCAGCGAAACCATCTGCAACGCTAGTTACAATTTGTAGTGAGTTGAACCAATCTACAACACCCTCTTTACAAAAGGAAAAGAAGATGAAAAATGATAAACCCTCCCTTTGAAAATGACCCTTTAGAGTTTCTTGATGATGTGATGGAACTTAAAACTATCTTTCATCATATGTGTTAACATATGGCTCCAGAGGGGATGGAGACCTCCCTATGAGGTTCCAAGAACATTGCAACTCTAGTACCTTATCCATTGATCCTTGCAAAACCCGAAGAGATCCTCTTCTAATTTATTTAAATCTGAAAATACTCTCACACTACAACTTGAACACACTATGCAAACTGAAGGAAATGCTCAAAAGGCAAGCTTATTTATGTACACCTACTCTACTCTAGAAAACAAATATGATCAAGTGTATACAAATTTCTAGTTTAACCATCCAAGAAGTTGACTGAGCAAATGAAATATTTGCATATATTTTTTTAGAATAAAGACTTGAAACCGAATCAACAACTCATCATAAAACTGAACTCTAAATTTACAGTCTAACTGTGGTAAAAAAAAATCACTAACGAAATCCTCCAAATAAGATGCTACATGATTGTGCAAGGCATGAAAACCAAATCTTAATTGATAATCAATAATGCATACCTTAGTTTGGTATTCATAACTGAATTGATCCTGCACAATTTTCTCTTCATGGATGAAAGTTTTTTGCATGCTTTCTATTTTAATGAAAGAATAAGGTATCATTTGTGAGTCTCCATGTGATACATAAGAAGAAAAGGATCTCTCTCCATTTTTGATCTATTCTTCTTCTAGCTTAAGGAACCCATTTTCAGACTTGATGAAATCTTGAATATGTTGCTCAACATTTCTAGAAGAAAGAATAAATACCTGTTCATGATCTTCAACAATACTATCTGAGTGTACATGAGGATTGTTCAATGGTTCATCAACATTTATTTCATCCAAGTTTCCATCTTCAACATCATATCGTTTTTTAGTTTCAAGCTCCTCTTGAATATAGGAGTTTGAAATTTCTTCTACAAGAACTAACTCTTGTTTAATCTTCTTTTCAACAAGATCTTCATAAATCTCATCACAAGAGAAACATTCTACTGTCTATTGATTACAAGACTCAAACTGTTCATAAAAATATTCAAGAAGTGTTTCAACATAATAATACCTTTTACAAGGTTTCTTGAAAGCAACATAGAAATCTCTCAAGAAACATATACTAGAAGAGGGAAGAGAAAAATATCATTCTCGTGCATCACCCTTTAAAGAGTACATGAACATTTTCATCAATACATCCTCATGAAGTGTACCTATCTGATCCATGCATTGACGAAATGTAAAAATATGTTGAGCAATAATATACTCCTTCTCTTCTTTGAAAACAAGAAGATAACTCGTCCATTCTACTGGAGGAAGAACTAGATTTGGCAAATTAGGGACAACTGAAAAATTGAGAGATGAAAACCTTTGTGCCAAGATATCCTCCATGGCCTTTGTTGTATAGAATCAGTAAAGTCTCCAACAGATCATTTCTTTGTGGAGTGGAGTCGCCATGTGAATGATGCAGTCAGAATATGTCCAACTTTAGTTCACCATCCAAAGATGGATATAATCAATGTTTTTCTCCCAGAGAAGATCTCCAACTTTGTCCCCGAAAACATAATAATATATTTTACAACATGTGTTGAAAGAAAAATGGAAATCTCTCAAGAAACGTATACTAGAAGCAGGAAGCAAAAAATACCATTCTCATGAATCACCCTTTAAAGATTACATGAACATTTTCATCAATACATCCTCATGAAGTATGCCTAGTTGATCCATGCATTGATGAAAAGTAACAAGATGTTGAGCAATATTATACTCCTTCTCTTCTTTGAAAACAGGAAGATAAGCCATCCATTCGAATGGAGGATGCACTAGATTTGGAAAAATAGGGACAACTGAAAAATTGAGAGGTTGAAACCTCCATGCCAAGATATTCTCCATGGACTTTGTTGTATAGAATTAGTGAAGTCTCCAGTAGATCCTTTCTTCATGGAGTGGAGTTTCCAAGTGAATGATGCAATCAAAATATTTACAACTTTAGTTCACCATCCAAATATGGATCTAATCAATGTTTTTCTCCCAGAGAAGATCTCCAACTTCGTCCCTGGCAACGACACCAAAAATGTTAGTACTAGAAGTCACACCTAGACTACTACAGGTGTGAGACTAATAACCATTTACATAATTGAAAAATAAATTTTAAATCAAGTTTGATATGTAGATCAAATAGACTTATTGAGAAGGGGAGAAGGAAACAAGTTGAGGTTTAAAACAATTACAAATCAATAACATACCATTGGGCATGGATTCATAACCATTATCTAGATTAAAGGCCATCAAACTACATATCAGATCAATATATTTTGAAATGGTAATAGAATAATTAATGTGAACAAAAATAAGAATATATATTAAACATATATCTTCTCTGTAAAATAGATTTTAGAGTACTTGATTAAATCAATGATAAACAAGCAAGCTACAACAAATCTTTTGCTGCTCCAAGATCCATTAATCAAAGGTAGTATTTGATCCTCAAACTTTACAATTAGTTCGAGTAAGATGGTAGACGAAATGGAAACAAAAATATTTAAACATATTGATAATACAATTATCAATAATCTTCAATGGAAAAAGATGATTAAAATTGTAAAATGCCATCAAGCTTACAAATACACAGATAAAGTTTCCCGTCCATATTTCTAAAAACTCTCTCTAGTCATCCCCCTAATTTTGGAGTCCTCTCACCCATTAAGTAGAAAATTACATCAGGAATATCTCTAGTAGGTCACATCATACTCCATGCATTGGATTATGTTCCTTAGAGATATGTGGCAAACAAAAAATCCAACTAATTCCTTGATTCCTGAAAACTGTCTTTTAGAATAAATGCAACTGCATCCATCACATTGCATGGAGATTTAGTGGAGCTAAATCTTAGGTACATGTGTTCCTTGGTGTCTAAATGATCTCTAAGAACCCATTTGAACCTCCTAATATAGGTGGAAACCCTCCTACAACTTAGATTTATCAGACCGTTAGAGTTTGCAATGCAATTTCAGTATTTGCTGCAAATTTTCTTCTAGGTGATGTTTTCAACTTTTCTCCTAAACGACACACTGGGTCGGGCTTCTTTTTTGTCAGAAAGTCATCTATATTGTGATTCATCACCAATTCTTTTTTTAGAAAAATCACAGATCGACATTTAAACGTTATGATGAAAATATGATTCTGATGTGTACTAATTTGCTTTCGCAGCGCCTCTAAAGGATGCACTACTAACTTTATTGTAGGTGTCATTTTGTCTTTTGATCACTACAATTGATGTCAAAATCATGGAGACAATATTCAAACCTTTGTTGATGCATTTTATAATATCCAAGTCATTCAGGATGAATCCCAAAAATAGCAAGTGAACAAATTCATGAACATCATAAGAAAAAAATGTTCTTAAGAGTTGTGAACTGACATATATGAGGAACCATGACAAAACTAATATACTATTGCAAAACAAAAATGGTGGAAAATCTACTCTTTTAATGGTTCCAACTATTCCTTTGTTTAGTATCCATGAAAACTAAATCAAAACCCCCCTTTGATAATAGTTGCTACCAGAGTAAGTAATGGAAACTTGACAATTTAGGTTTTGTTGCTTGATTTATAAGAATAAGGGTTTGTTGGAAAAAGGATTTGTGCTTAAAACAATAATGCAGAAACTGAAAGAGACAGAAAATGAGAAATAGAGATAAATGTAACAACCTAAAACTTAAATAAATCTCTAACATAAAAATTTCCAAGAGAATCTGTAAAATAGAGGATTTGCAGCGCAGTTTGCACCAAATTTGGAGTTTGTAGCAATTGGGGTTTGCAGCGAGTAGGGTTTTGACAATAGAATTTTAGGTAAAAAATGAAACAAGTACCTGGCATTAAATCTCAATCCATATTGTAGAGAATCAAGCCTATGATCCCTTTAAGCTTCCACCATTTACCTGTTCAGAGAGTTTGCAGTGAAATAGTCTGCAGCGCCAGTTACAATTTGCAGTGAGTTGAACCATTCTACAACGCCCTCTTTATAAAAGTAAAAAAAGATATAAAATGATAAAACCTCCCTTTGAAAATGACCATTTAGATCTACTTTATTATTTGATGGCACTAAAAACTACAGTTCATCATATGTGCTAACATGCAACAACAAGAATGTCTGCCATGCACACATCACAAAAACCTAGTGAAGCTCTAGAGGCCATCACAGAACCAACTCCATCAGATGAAAAAGACAGGATGATTATGGATTTGCAAGAATAGTTGAAGAAGGCCCATTTTTTCATATCACAACTACAACATGAGAACATAGAGATGAAGAAGAGATCCTTGAAATAATCCTTCAAGAAAGATACCCCAGTGACAGGGGAAAAAGTAGTACTATCAACTCCAACACATTCCAAAACAAAAGGTAAAGGGAAGGTAGTGGAAAAAGTTCCATAGTTGAAAGAAATACCTAAGACCGGTGTTCCTTTGAAAATATCCTCAACGAGAAATTTGCAATATCAGGAAGAAACTCTAGAAAATATCTAGCCAACACAAACAAAAAAGAATAAGACTACCCATGGTGAGGGTCAACATACTTTCAACAGACTAAAAAAACATGTGAGAGAAGCACAAGATATGACAATCCATCTAAGGGAGGAGAACATAAGAGAAAATATGACATTTATATAACTCTTATATGATTGTGAACCTACAATAGACAATGTTATATTCATGGTGAGAAGAAACCTGCCACTACATAAGAAATTGAAGAACATGCACCAGCAAAATCTGACTTCGAGGAAAGAGAACAGGAATTTGAAGAAAAACTTGCAACAGGTGGATATTAAAGAGAAAGGAAATCTTGATTTTCTTGTTGAAGAAACAGAGATTTGAACTTATGGAGCTGGATTCACCAATTTTTGCTAATTTTTATTTTTGGCCAATTATATGCATCAAAACCCTAATTATCGAGATGCCCTAGAAATTAGAAATTTGATCAAAACTCTAATTATTGAGACTCCCTAGAAATTACATGCATTTTGTTAGGGACCTAACCTCCATAACCCCTCACGTAGGTAGTGTTGGTCCTAAATTCTACACCTGACAACTAAAGGGAAAATCTAGGCCACCTCAAGTTTTGGAATCTTATTCTTTGATAATTTAATTTAGTTGGTTAGCTCAAGGATGGGTGTTGGGATGATGGTGTTCTAGTTGGAAAAACTGAAAAGTATGAAGGTAGTTTCTCTTTTTCTACTGGTATGGAAATTAATGGACAGTTGGAAATATTAAAGACACACACAGGAGACAATAGCCAACAATTCAATGAATCGCTCACTATATGAGAAATAAAGACTTAAAATAATATATTAAGACTTAAACAAAAATCTAGATGCAAATCGTCCAACAGATGGTCAATTATTAATCTATTCACTAAACAATAGTTGTATAATAGGTTGCATAATCAATGAACAAATAAACTAAAATCGTGGATGAAAGAATAAGGAAATGTACTTTGCACAGAACACATAATTTGCATTCAAGATCAGATTAAACACATACAGATTTGAGTAAGAAAAAAAACGACCATCAACATATAATCAATAGGTAGATAAATTTACAATATTGTAAGAAGGTCCAACCCTTTTGATAGTTTTCTTTTCCACCAAAAAACAAACCCCAAAAGCATACAAAAACTGCATATTTATTAGAGTTGTAAAGGCTCTCATCCATCCGGGACTAAGGCTTCACTCTGTGCTCACAGTTGTAAACAACTTATTAACTTAAAAATGACACTCCTGGAGTGCAGTGATGCATACTTCAAACTTGACTTAATTAAAAGGGACGTTATTCATATCAAACAAAAATGACCACTTATTATGCATTAACTTGAAATGTCTCAACTTAAATAACTGAAAACTGATGTTGATGGTAGACCAGACTAATGCATAAGATGAATCTCACTAAGCCTTTGACAAAAACTAATTCGGAGTGACAGAGGTGAGTGATTTTTCGAGAATTGGCATGCTTGCGTGTTGTTTGAGGCCACTAGAAATGACTGGATGTGCTGACAAATCCTTCTTGAGATATACCATGATTTTCAATCTCGAAACTGTTCTATGAGATTAAAATTCGAGCGTCTTTTATTCCTGAAATGAATGTGAGTCGTCGATAAGGTTTTCAAATATGTGATCTAAGGGACCCTACTACCTTAGCGCCCCTGGTAAAGTTTTCTTAGTCTGCTAATTTTGTATTTCCTCTAAACCTATTTAGCGATGGGGCCAATTCAGAACTTCAGGAGTTTTTGGATGTGCAGTGTGAAAATCTCCCGAAGTGACTTTATCCTAGATTCATTAACTCTCATTTACTATTAATTAGACCATGATTACTTTAACCATCAAATTTAATGACTCTAGGACTTCAGAATTTCGACCCTTTGACGATTTCGGCCTATGCTGAGTTGAAAAACTCCCAGAGTGGTAGGGCCCGGAGTGACATGGCAACAGGATGCCACTTCGGGACTTTGACTATTCGATAATATGGCGTTCGAGAGTTTCTGGATGTAAAGCATTGAAATCTCCTAGAGTAGTATGGTCCTGAAGTGATGTGTATCATAAATATAGTGACACATGTCACTCGAAATTGAGCAGATGACGATCCCCAAGGTGCCTAAAATGAATTCCATATGTCAGCACCAGATGGATGCCACCTATAAGCACTAGATGGCTTCCACATGTCTTGGTAGATGAGTGTCGTGTACTTTGGCACTTCGATCTTCATGAGTTTTTGGATGTGCAACATGAAAATATCCCAGAGTGACTTTCTCTCGGAGTAATTAACTCGCATTTACTGTTAATTAGACTATGATTACTTTAACCATCAAATTTAATGACTTCGAGACTTCAGAATTTTGGCCCTTTAATGATTTCGTCCTATGTTGAGTTGAAAAACTCTTGGACTGGTAGGGCCCAGAGCGATGTGGCACCCTAACGTCACTTCGGGACTTTGGCAGTTCAACACTCCGGCATTCGGGATTTTCTGGATGTAAAGCATGGAAATCTCCCAGAGTAGTACAGTCTTGAAGTGACGTGTCTCGGAAGGAGAGTGACACATGTCACTCAAAATTGAGCAGATGATGTGCCCCAAGGTGCCTGAAATGAATGCCATATGTCAACGCCAGATGGATTCCACATGTCCACACTAGATGGCTGCCACATGTCTTGACGGATGAGTGACGTGTGCTTCGACACTTCGGGCTTCGAGAGTTTTGTATTGTGAAGCTTGAATATCTCCCGGAGTAGTACGAGCTCGGATTGATGTGGCATCCTTAGGTCACTTCGAGACTTCTTTGGTTCGACACTTTGACGTTGTTGGTTTGATCGAAGAGCTTGGATGCCCGAGTGCCAAATTTTTGAAGTGAAGCTTCTTCATGATTTGCTTCTTATATTCCTCGTGACTTAGAAACCTTGAATGCATGGGAGTCATTGATCTTAATTGACTGCCATATATTCACTGTTAAAAGTTAACCTGTTGTTTTCTTATATTTCAAGCCTGAAATGGACTGCTCTGAATGTTGTGTTTTTTCTCATGGTTGTTCCCTATTCATACAACATACTTGATCGACCTGATGTAAGCTCAATTAATGGAAACAAAGATGACAAATAATTCAAACCAAAGCATGATATGTGTTTATCTTTCAAGAAAAATAGAAAAACTTTGTGCAAAGAATCAGTCAAGCAAGACAATAAGTAAAACCAAGTCATTGAACAAAAAGGAAACTAACTTAACCAACCTTAAGAGGAAATATTTCTAGGAAGGTAATAAAAAGAGAGAGAGGAGGGGTAGGGGTGCAGACTTAGGTATTAACATTGGATCCTAGTGGGGATAACGCTTCCCTGCAAGGTGATAAGAACAGTATATCGGGTGCCTTGGAATTAAAGAACTTCTCTTACCTCTTCTTCTACATGTAAGTCATGTATCTCTACCACTCTCTCTCGACCAATGCATATTATTGAATTCAAAACTGCAGGTACACCGTAGTGCCTTTGTTAGGCCATGGAGTCTTTATTCACACACAACTAACTAATCAAATGCACAAAATAAAAGGAAAGCATATATGATACAAGAGGACCTTCCCTCATCCTTAAACAAAATAGTGTTTCAGGAAGCACCCATTTACTAGGCCTCTGAAGATCTTTGCATCATCTAGATTGTGCAATATAAATGTGCTATTGTCCAGAAACTCAACCAAATTAAAAGGGCCAAACCAAAGGTTATTGAACTTACCATGGTTGGACTTGTGATCCCTTCTGGCATCTCACCTCAAGACCAGGTCACTTTTTGAAATATCTCTTTCTTGTTTTTCTCATCAAAGGTTGATTTGATCTGGCTTTGGTGTGCTTCAGTCTTCTGATCCAATGCTTCTCTCTTTTTTTGAACCTCTATAATTTGGAAGATTCTCCTTTGGATGTCATTTGGCTCCTCAATCTCTTCCTGTAATAATTTTAGGACTGGTATACCAAGATGGGTGGGAAAGACAATGTCTACACCATAGACACATTGAAATGGCAAGGTTCCCAAATACTTCTTGGTGGTGATTTTGTTGGCCCACAAAGCATATTTGAGTTTAGAGTCCTGAGATTTTTTCTTTTCGGTCAACAAATTCTTGATAATCCTAATGAGAGTTTTGTTTGATGACTCTTTCATACCATTCCCTCGAGGGTAATAGGGAATGGAATGTGTCAAGGAAATGTTATGACTACCACAGAATTCAATCATGGCTTTTGAATTGAATGTTTGGGCATTGTATGTTATAACCTTGTTGGGGTAGCCAAATCTAGAAAAAAGATTGGTTTCCAGGAAATTCATGATCACCTTGTCAGTGGCATTCTTCATGGGCACAACCTCGATCCACTTGGTGAAATAGTCAGTGGCAGCAAGAATCCACTTGTGCTGCCCACTAGAGGGTGGATTTATCTCACCTACGAAGTCCAACCCCCATTCTTGAAATGGACCACTAAAAATGATAGGTTTTAGGGGTAGTGATAGTAACTTTTGTTTTCCTGCAAATTTTTGGCATTCAATGTAGGCCCTAACATTAGTAAATACATCATAAAAAAGGGTGGGCCAATAGTACCATTCCCTTAGGATATTGAGAGTTGTGGCCTTCCAATGCTAGTGTCCTCCACATACTCCTCTATGCATTTCTATTGTGACTTCTTTGGATTCATTTTCATCAAGGCATTTTAACACAATGCCAGTAGGATCCCTCCAATACAAGTTTTGGTTTGAAATGAAGAATTTGATAGCCTTCAATTTGAGAGACTTGGGATTTGTCTTATTCACATCTGGTGGAAATTCAAGATGCTGCAAAAAATAAATGATGTTTCTATACCATGGTGAAGAGGAGTAATTTTCAAATACCTACAGGATGTCTTGTTCAGGTTGTATTATGGGTGCATCTGATTGGGTGAAAACTTTATGTAATTCTAGCACCTTACAGTTTGATTCTGATAATAACTTGGCAATTCCTTGTCCCTTGATCATCTTGGTGGGTTTTATGTGAAGTTCATACTCCAATAGTTTGACAATCCACTGTTACACGTCAAAATTGCTCAACTGGATAAGTGTCGCATTGTCCCTATCAATCGTCGTAAGTGTCGCAAATTGGTCACTAGTGTCGCAAACGATGTTCAGACATAATGCCATGATAACGGCACTAAGGAGACACTTATAACATCTCACATGACTGATTTGAAGAAGGAGAACTGGTTTACTGGAGTAAAATAACTCTTGACACCTGAAAGGAACCCTGAAACAGAGGTTTGGAGGGGGAACGCTCCCCTACTTCAACTGCAGAAGCGTTGGCGCTCCCCTATAATGCTTCAGGGAGTGTTATAACGCTCCCCAACCCCTTTTGGAGGAGCACTGCCCATCCTGAGAGTGTTGGCACTTCCCCAAGGCTTACCAGGGAGCGCTACCACGCTCTGAGGCCCCTTCTGAGGGAGCGCTCCCTATTCTGGGTCAGTTGTTAGCCCATTGAGGAGAATGAGGAAAGGATCTTTCGAGATTAGAAGGCAGTTGTGCTTGAATTCTTGTTTTCATCAAGAGATCCCTGATCTAAGGAGAAGGTTCCCAACTTGTTCTAAAGATAACTCAAGAGGTTAAGCTCCTCTTAACCTATATAAACAGGATCTATGATGGTGGAAAGGGGGGAGATATGAACATATGAAACTTATGATCTTGGAGGAAAATTACAGTCAGCCAAAAGAGAGTGATCAGTGAAGCTGCTGTTATCCAGGTCGTGGATCTTTCAAGCAAGGGTTAGACGAAGGGGACTCGACGAAGTTGTCGCACTCGCATCTACAATTGTAAGCACTGTTGTCGTTATTCTCATTAATATGAAACGCTTGGCCTGTTTCTTTCTAGTTTGTGTCTGATGTTGCATGAACTTATCATTAACTGATAGATCTGTTTTCAAGCTAATATCAATAGAGTAGGAAGTGTTTGTATCTTGTTTTGTCCACAGAGCTCAGCGAGGAGCAAAGGATTGGTAGCGCAACTCGGAGCGTGCAGGGACAAACGTCGATTAAGAGGTACTTTTGTTATCCTTCCTTCTCATGTATTAGTTTAGATAGATTTGAAAGAAAGTCAGTGTCCACGTTAAGAATTTTTCTGTCTAGGGTTAAGGTCAAGCCTTAGAGGCGATCTACCTGTCTGCAGGGAGATTTTCCTACAACAGAAACTGGCGACTCCACTGGGGAGATAGCCTCAAATCGAAACCTCTTGTTTGGATTTTTCTCCTCATTGACCTTGTTCTGTCCCTTGATTGTTTCAGACCTGGTTCACCCCTCTTTGATTAGTTTCATGAGCTGATTGGCTCCTTACCTTGTCACATTCAGCATAATTGTCAAGCTTGAATCTCATTTTTTGAAATTTTTTGACATTTCTGGGGCTTTTAGACCCTGGCGCCCCTGTCCTAGTGTTAACAGAGCGCCAGTGCTCCTAAAGGCTTTGCACAGAGCGTTATAATGCTCCTTTCCCTTGGCAACAGAGCGCCAGCATCCTTTTGGCCAAAAAACCCTCCAGAACTGCCTTTTTCAGGGTTTGCCTCTGTGTGTCTTCTGCTGGGTGGACTAGTGAGTCAATTTGTCTTCCTTTTTAGCCTTGACATCTGTCTTTTCAAGGATAAATACCTTATTGATTGGATTTTGTAGCCTCCTTCACCGTTTTCATTGAGTTTTTCCCTGTTGAGTGAAATTCGAAAACCATGCATTACTTTTCTTTCCTCATCAACTGAGTACAAACCCTGGTGAAGGTCATCAAAGGTCTACAGACCTCTTTGTCTTGATTTCGGTCAAGGCCATTGTTCTTCAACTCTTGCTTTTGGGTGTGAAGTTTGCTTCTTTCTCTGATTGTTTCTTTTCTTTCGCTTTTCGTTTTGATTTCTACAAAGGGTGTATTGTTTGTGTGACTTTTTCTTATGATAGTTTGGTGTTCATTCATACCAAGAAGATAATTAGCAAAGATAAGCATTGTGTTGTATTGATCATCATCCATACGCAAACAATAAAAGATATCTACATGATTGATTGAGCATATTAGGAGGCATTTAAAAGTTTTGCATTACATCAAGATTTGATTGAGAAAAGAATTGTTTGAGGGCATTTCGTAGTTGTGCTTGTTAGTGAAAGAACTCTCTCTCTCCCTTAACTAGATGTTCATCGAAAGGAAATGACTGTTTATCATGTTCGATGAATTCTTTGGGTCTGAGTCATAATTCCATTTGTTTCACTTCCATGCACCCCTTTGCATAAAGAACAGCCATAAAAAACCAACGTTAATTAAAAATCATTTAGAACTTTTTCTTTGCTAGGATCCTCCACCAACAGTAGGATAGGTGTAGTACTTTGGATTAGGCTATGAGCATAACTCTCCAAATTTTTCAAAACAAACATTAGCATCCTGAGTTAGGGAGAGTCAAATCCAATTATCGTTTAAGTCTGCCTGGGATCCCCCTCTCACACAGGGGTTACGCACGAGGTTGCATTCGGGTAAGCTACGGGGACTAACCCTCCATGGTTTAACTAATTGTGGTGGTCAGATCGTATTATGGGGATCACTTTGAGGTAAATCCACAATTACTGCGTGGAATCTTCTTAGTTGGTTTCGGGCTTGATACCCTGCCCGTACGTTTGGATCAAACTGTCGATTGTTCCCA
>ML800446.1:204209-215207 GCA_009831015.1 Picea engelmannii | reverse complement strand
CCATAATCTTTAGGTTCTTACACAAGGTGACGGTGACAGGAAGTCTCACTGTACCTGGAGCAGACATTGGTCAAACTCACTCGGGCTCCTTGGAGGGTAAATCCACAATTACTGCGTGGAAGCTTGCACCAAGGCGTAAATCGGTTAAGCAGGACGCCATTGTAACTGTTCCACCCTATCCCCACCCCTTCTGGACTTGATCATGCGACGTTGGATTTCATCACCAACTAGTATGGTCATCAAAAGAAGGTCCTGTTTGCTTGGTTGTGATTCTTAGATTTTTAGCGTGTGCTGTTTCTTTTTGCTAGTTGGCCATAGATTTCTTTCGTCGACTCTTTTCCGCCAACATCGACCCTCCACGACGCTCATGCAGGCTACAGGGACTTCCTCCAGAAAATATGGAAGGAGACACGCCTTTACCCCCTCATTCTACGGAGCAATCTCCTCAACAGAGCGAGGTTCATAACACTACAACTTCCCAGGAAGAAGTTCCCATCCCTTTGGAGAATTTTAGAATTGTCTCGGAATCCCTGAAAGCTTATCGCATTCCGGAGGGATACGAACGACAGATCCTCCACCTAAATTCCACTGGAGAATTTGTTGTCATAAACCCTTCTAACATTCTGGAAGGGTCTCCTCAAAACCCTTTACCCAATGACCCTTTTTGGACTGAGAACATTGTTCAGCGTCCACCACGCTTGGTGCGAGATCTTTATGGAACGGGAGAAGGCACCGACGCATCTTTCTCCTACACTGTACCCCCAAATCACTTCAACGGTACTACCACTTTTATAGCCACACCAACCGTTGGTCCGAACATACCACCCGTTGGCTCGAATGTACCATTCGTTGGCCCGAGACCTACTATTCCCCTCCAGACAGCCCATTCGACAATGGCCCCGCATATTCCGACTATCCCTGTCGGTAATGCGGTAGTTAGTCAAACCCCGATTAGCACACCTGTAACACCAAGACCTAATCTCCCTTTTGGGTTTAGGGCACTGAACGCATCCGCCACTACCACTACCCAAACCACTACTCAAATCATACCGGGAAGTTCCATACCTATCCAACAACCCGGAGGGACTGTCCTTGGTGCTCCTAACCCAATCGGCCATACTGGTCAATCTTTTACGTCTGGCCCTCAAATCCCAGGAACTCTACCTCAAGTTGGGGGGAATCCTCCCACCGGAGGACAAATTCCTTTCGGGGGGCACCCTCATGTTGGGGGGCAACCTCAAGTCGGAGTCCACCATCAACCACAAGGGAAAAATGTGTCCGCTGCACCCAATCTGTGGAGCGTCCCTTTTCAAGGAAATCTGCATGCCACCATGGGACAAACTGTGCCTGCCGCACCTAATCCATGGAGCGTTCCTTTCTTAGGAAACCCACAATTCCCGGTAGGACAAAATTCTCAGGCTCCGCAACAACCTCCTTATGGACAAATGCCCAACCCAACCAATAACCCTCAAAACCCATCTGGGTATCCCCCGCTCACCCATGCTTCTCAAAACACTTTGAATCCTATGTACCTTGGTCAAAACCAACCTCACATGAGAGGGCCCACGAATTATAATTATCCACATAACCCAGTATTGGGCCCCACTGGTGTCCCTCTGCCACACCAGCATTACCAACAGGTTAACTGACAACTACCTTTTCTGGCTACCCTGGATCTTCCAGATTTCTCTCGGTTAACGAACGATCCCATTCATCATTCTTCGGTTTGGCCAGCTATTCCAGCAAAACTTCCACATCCCAAAATTGGACGAAAAATCCGGAGAAGACCCGAACAACCACGTAATGACTTTCCATTTGTGGTGCTCATCCAACTCCCTCGTGGACGATTTTATTCGTTTGCGTCTTTTCCAATGGACACTTACGGGTTCTGTAGAAAAATGGTATATTGAATTACCACACGCATCTTTTTATGATTTCAACTCCCTCGCCATGTCTTTCCTCACACACTTCCAACTGCCCATCCGATACAAGACAGGTACTAAACTATTAACCTCTCTTCGTCAGACAACTTCCATACACATCTCCGATCATATCCATGAATGGAGAAGACGACGAAGGCTAATCAAAGTAGTCATCCCTGACCAATTATTAGCAGAATGGTTCACGAAATCATTACTACCCCAGATCGCTCGTGATGTTGCCATGGGCGGCGTGGTCACCGAGGAAGAAGCCATCGCCCGAGCTCAGTATCTAGACTTAGTCTATTCGCAATCCGGTACTCTGTATGAGTTGATACCAAACGCTACCCGTGCCACTAATGATCCATCCAAACCATCGACTGCTTCGCATGCGGATGGAGTTATTGGCTCTGTCAAAACCCAATCTACCACCCAGTCCACTGGAATGACTCAGCAGACCGCTTCGACGGCTGCTCCCAGTTCGATTACACCCTCTCCTACTGCCACCCAAACTCAGATCTATGATGTGAATACGTTCCAATAAACCCCTTCACAACAACTTGGGGGCAAGAAGAAAGCGAGAAACAAAACAAAGAAGAAAAATAATAACGAACAACCTAAAACCCAACCGCAAACCCCTGCTGCCGGAAAACAACCAAAGCGAAAATCGAAATTCCCATGTCTCATTTGTGGTGATGATCACTACACTCGAGATTGCCCACACTGCGATGAAGTGGATAAACTTTTCAAACGAAATTCGCAACCCGCCGTGCTCACTCAGCCTTTTCTGCAACAATAATCCTTGGTTGCACAAACCCCCATGCCGGGGGACAGTTCTAACCAACCCCATGATGAGGCCTCGACAAGCGCCCACATTTACATGTTTAACGGGGTTAATCTAACCACTCGTTCTGCGACATACGACATGCCAGTTAAACCTGACAAGTCAAAAACTGCTAATGGTTCTTCGCTAGATCCTTTGCCATCTGTTGTTAATCCTCCATCTGTTAGCCCTCCATCCGGGCCACTTCAGATTGAGAAACCTTCTTTTGACTCCATCTTACGCCCTCCTAAGAGCACCATCCAGAAATCCACTTTCAATCCTAACTCACGGGCTGCCCAAAATTACAATATTGTAGAAGATTTGGCCCAAGCCCCATGTGCCATGTCTGCATTGGAAGTTCTTCAACACTGTCCTAACCAACGTAGGACGCTCTTAGCTGCTTATGGCGCTTTCGATCCTGAGTCATCAAACTACATCACGTTTAATCTGGACGACCATCAACCGCGACTCTCCCACCAGCTGGGTTTCCAAATCGATGTTGTTGTTCATAATCAACAAATCCATCGAACCATCCTGGATGAGGGAGCCTCTACTTGTGTCATGTCTCTAGCCTATTGGAAAGGCCTAAAATCACCAGCCCTCAATAAATCCCCTACGATGTTACGCGCTTTCGATGGATGAGGTTTCCATCCTCACGGATTACTCCAATCCCTCGCCATTCAATTGGGTGGTAAAACCATTACCGTTGATGTCGAAGTGGTCGATGCTCCCCTCGACTACAACCTATTACTCGGAAGAAGTTGGTTCTACGCTATGACTGTCGTCGCCTCGTCGGTGTTTCGATGTGTACAATTCCCCCATCAAGGCAAAATTGTCACCATCGATCAACTTGATTTCTGTACACCCGACGCTCGCATCCCTGCCACCAACAACATTCCATTTTTGGGAGACCACCTAGTTACGTATGAAAGCGTTGGTGTTGGCTTATTGAAAGATTCTAGCCTTATGGGTACTTTCCCTACACCACTTCCACCGACTGCACACCACATTGTTGCCGTCAACATGATTTCGACTATGCCTTATCAATCCTTGGAGTCACCTGATCCGTAGATTGTACCTAGTCCTTTGGAATTCAATGTGCTCAGTGACACCATGCCACTCAGCCCAGCCGAGGCCACATACGTACCTATTCAATATGACTCTCCCTCTTCGACCACTTCACATTCATTGGAACCTGATGCTTACTCAGTGCCCTCGTGGTTGGATTCCCTATCCTCTGTCGTTGATTACATTTCCCACATTTTTCCTTTGGACGAATCTATTATGGAAATGCTTAGTATTGACGATTTTCCCTGGGATGACAACCACCATCGATCCTCTTTTCTTCCGCCTTTGGAAGAAGTGAAAGACATACGATCTGTCTTCCCCCCCCGATGTTACTGATGCTCCACGATCCCCTATCCTCACTCAAGATACTTTCTCTGAGGGGAACATGGGTAACATCTCTACTACAATCACAATTGACATTTCAGTCAAAGAAGGTGTCGTGGAAAACATTAATCTTGGTGCTAATTGCACGCCTGACGAAGTGGTTTCTTACATCACTTTGTTCAAGGAATTCCGCGATGTCTTTGCATGGAGCTATGAGGAAATGCCAGGGATTGACCCTTCAATCGTCATCCATGAAATCAAGACTTACCCTGATGCAAAACTGGTTCGACAGAAACTCCACCCAGTTCACCCCAAGAAACTGGCAGCTATAAAGGCAGAAGTTGAAAAACCTCTAAAATCTGGCTTCATCTACCCCGTCCCTTTGACGGAATGGGTCTCTAACCTCGTTCTGGTTGCCAAGAAACAAGGGACCATCCATGTTTGCGTATATTATCGTGATCTAAACAAAGCTTGTCCCAAGGACAACTACCCTACGCCTTTTATCGATCAGATCATTGATAATTGCGCGGGAAGTGTAATCTTCTCTTTCATGGATGGATTTTCTGGATACAACCAGATTGAAATCTTACCTGCTGATCAACATAAGACAGCCTTCATCTGCCCTTGGGGAACTTTCGCCTACTGAAAGCTACCTTTTGGCCTTAAAAATGCTGGTGCTACCTTCCAGCGAGCCATGTCGTATGCTTTCCACGACATCAAGAATATCGCAGAACCTTACCTCGATGATTTACCCGCCCATTCATCCAACTGACCCGATCACATTGGGCACTTGCGGGAAATTTTTCTTCGATGTCGCTTATATCGTATTCGACTGAACCCACATAAATGCATTTTCGCTGTCGAATCTGGCCGACTCCTCGGTTTCATCGTCTCCAAAGACGGGATCAAGGTGGATCCCTTGAAGATCAAGGCCATCCTAGCCTTACCTCCACCCACCAACTTAACCCAACTTCAAAGTTTGCAAGGAAAAGCAAACTTTCTTCGCCGTTTCATCTGCAATTATGCCGATATCACTAAAGGATTTATGCGGCTACTGCAAAAGAACATCCCTTTCATCTGGGATGACACTGCCCAACGGTCATTCGATGCTCTCAAGCATGCTTTGACCCACGCTCCTTTGTTACATCCTCCCGAATACACAAAGGATTATATCCTTTACTTGGCCGCTTCTACTTCTACCATTGCGATGGTGTTAGTTCAAGAAGACTCTAATGGCGAAGAACACATGATTTATTATCTGAGCAAGAGTCTATCCGGACCCGAACTCAGATATTCACATGTTGAGAAACTGGCTATGGTAGCCGTCATTGTTGTCCAAAGATTCTGCCACTACATCCTATTACGCACCACCACGGTAATCGTAGACTCTAACCCCATGTACCACATCTTGACGCGTCAAGTACTTGGGGGAAAATATTTGAAATGGATCATCATTCTTCAAGAATTCGATCTCAAGTTTACAAAGGCTAAAGCCAAAAAATCCCTAGTGTTTTCCGAGCTCATTTGTGCTCTCCCTGGTGCCAATGAAAACATTGAACCTAGAGATTCTCTCCCCGATGAATCTCTCTTCCTCATCAGCACTTATGACCCTTCGTACGGAGATATTCTCCTCTACCTTCAAACTCAACGTTTTCATCCCAACATCTCTCGCGAAGAATGTCGACACATCCGTCACCACTCTCGCCGTTACCTCATCCTCGGCGACACTTTATATCGTCAGGGCATTGACACCATTCTTCGACGATGTCTGATTCACGAAGAGGCTGAACGCGTTTTGAACGATTGTCACCTTGGCGCTTTTGGCGGTCACCTTTCCGGGATGGCCACAGCCCAAAAAATCCTACGTGCCGGCTACTTTTGGCCCTCGATTTTCAAAGATTGCATCGAGGCTGTCAAAAAATTCCCACCCTGCCAAATCTTCAACAAGAAGGCACACAACCACCCTACTGCGCTGCACCCCATTATTTCCATCGGCCCCTTTTCCAAATGGGGTATCGATTTCATGCAGTGTAAGCCTACCTCAGCCGGGGGGCATGGTTACATCATCGTCGCCGTCGACTATTTCACAAAATGGGTTGAGGGTATGCCTACCTTTCTGAACGATGGTCGTACTGCAGCTGTATTCCTCTTTAACCACATCATTACTCATTTTGGCGTACCACATGCCATTGTCACCGACCATGGTGCACACTTCAAAAACCATATGATGAGTGAGTTACACGTCAAATTGGGTTTTCTCCATGAAAACTCATCCCCTTACTACCCTCAAGCAAATGGACAAGTTGAGGCTATCAACAAAGTCCTAAAAACCATGATTCAACGCATGGTAGGGGAAAACAAGACATCATGGCATTTACAATTGTTTTCCGCTCTCTGGGCCTATCGCACGTCTGTGAAAACCTCAACTAGATTCACTCCTTTCCAGTTGGTCTATGGCATTAAGGCCGTCCTACCAATCGAGTGTGAAATTCCATCACTCAAATTGAAAGTAAAACTCCTGCCCCATACTTCTACGGAAGAAGAACGATTCTTGTATCTATCCAAGCTGGAAGAAACACGTCGTGATGTTGCTCTCGTTAATGAGGCACATCAGAAACGAATTAAGAGTCAATATGACAAATCCGTCCAAACTCGAGCCTTTGCAGAAGGAGACTTAGTCCTCGTTTATGACCAAGCACACGACAAATTGGGAACAGGAAAGTTAGAACCTATGTGGCACGGTCCTTTCATCATGAAGCGTGTTTTACATAGAGGTGCTTACAAACTAGTAGATCATGATGGAATTTCCTTGGGAGAGCCCCGAAACGGGCTTTACCTCAAAAAGTACTATGCCTAGATCACCTAGCATCTGTACTTTGTACATTATTGTATTTTAGTTTGATGTGTCTTTTCTTTCGCGTGCTCGAGTCTTTACCGTTGCCACTCATGATAGTGCCTGTGTTTTCATGCGTAGATGACATCTTCCTTTCCTATCTTTTTTGGGTTCACGGATGGCGCCAGCCGACATACCCGGAACATTGCTTCGACAACATGGGTTATTTATCAGTTCGACGAGGTGGTGAGCTCAGGAGGCATCTGTTTAGGGTCAACAACCAACAATATGGCAGAATATCACGCTGTCATTGGACTCCTAACCCAAGCCTCCTCCCTAGGTATCTCTCGTATCATTATTTACTTAGACTCCCAACTCGTGGTTTATCAACTCAACCACATCTACGCTATCCGTAGTCCTATCCTGCTACGTCTACACTTGCAAGTTTGTCATCTTGAATGAATGTTCGATTACATTGAATATAGACACATTCCGAGAGAACTTAATAGTGTTTCAGATTCATTAGCTAATTATATCATGGATCGGTATCTTGCCCACAGATAAGATTCAAGGAAAGAAAAAATTGTACATTACATGTAAATTAAAACACATCACAGACATCATCATGTACAAATCATCGGCATCATAAAAACTCGAAACTGTAGATATATATATATATGGCGTGACTGAAATGTTTGCATTACATCAAAAAGTGTGTAGAAGAGAAAAATATTGGGTCCATCCACCCATACAACATCGCCAGACAAGGCATACAAAAAACATGATCGCGGGGAGACTTTAATCTCCCCGCACTACGTTGTGTTGTGAGTAACATACTATTGCACGCACTACACGCCTCAACAGAGAATTGATGTTCTCTGGCACCCCTACAGTGTGTCGCTGCAGACGCAAAGGCACATCCCCCCTCCGCAGAGGAGGGATGCCCATAGTAAGGCCTTGGAGGATTCTTTCGACCTCCCGGAGACCCACCACTGGTACCATCGGATATGCCACCGCTGGGGCACCTCCATGACGTCCTGGTACTGGTAAATCAACAGGATGCACTGCTCCCTTGTCTGCACATTGGAAACAAAACATCTGGTAAGACTCCTTTACATACCCAAAAAAATACATATACACCAAAAACTTAAAAAACAAAACTAGACAAGGTACGGCTTAGTCTCTTACCTGACTCGTCCCAATCTTCCCCCGCGGGAAATATCAAGTCCATACTCCCATGGAAGTCCACATCGGCGTATGGGAAGTCCTCTATCTAGAGGTACTGCCGTCTCAATCAGACAAATAAATCACCAGTAAAGTGGAACTCTGACTCTGAAACTAGTCTTGGAGATAGACTAGTCCACCTCTCCATCCGAGGTTCGTCCACTGGACATACTGCCAATGCTATCTGAGGTTTCATCTGAGGGATGCGCTCTAGGAAGAATGAGACTAAGAACGAGCCATAGCCGAATTGCTTTTGGCCATTCCTGCACCGTGAGATCTGTTCCTTCACATTCTGAAGGAACGCTGCACTCCAATTGAACAGTGTTGGCTCTAAACACTGAACACCATAGGCTACCTGTGATCTCGATGCCAAATGAGCACTAGTGCTACCAGTCACGCTTGTGATAGCAAATAATATAGATCGAAGAGGCAGATCTCGTATATCCTTGATAGGGATCCTGCCCCCTACCAACCTTGCTCCCGGAATACAGTGACGTGCCAGATACATGTCCACCTGCTTAGGTAATTCCCTCTGCCCTGTAAAAGCTATGGGGACCCCTCTTTTTGAGAGGCCGGTCAGAAAGTACACATCTTCCAACTCAATGGTTAGGAATTGTGTACCAATATGGAATCCCTGTTCCGTAACATCCCAAAGGCCAATCATGTGCTCAAGCAGTAGAATCTCTCTTTTCATCTTTTGCAATTTGAAAAACTTGAGCAAGCCGCAGGCTCTCAAAGCGGCCCACGTACGGGGACTCCGTAGAGCGGCTAAATCATCCATCTCGTGTTCCTGTTCTTTCCATTCAATCATGATTGCCGAATATACCTACAAAACAAAAAATCAAGATTTTCATCATTCCTCACGTTTTTGTGACTTCGGTGATTTTCAAAAAGCATTTTAAAACATAAAATCAAATGCCCATAACATCTAAAAGCAACCAATCATCCTTTCTAACCACCACACCCTTTAATATCTACCAAACAGTGATTAAAACATGGTGAAAATGAAAAACAATTTGAGGGGGTGCGTGGTCCCATGAGGGGATTTTTCATAAGTTTCTTTTGCTAAAATGGTCGGTCTAATCAATTGCAAGGGTGTAGGCATCCTATCAACCCTTCTCCAATGCATTTTTGTGAAAGATTCCCCCCATTTCATTAACTTTTAAAAGGAGGTCGATTTGGTTCAAAAAGGGGCGACCTAGGGCTTTGTGTTTTAAATTAATAATGCCATGAAAATCAACTTGAAACCATTCAATTGAAAGAGAAAGGAATGAACACCTACCTGGTTTGAACGGTGTGCGAAATGATCGATCGTAGCTCCGACAGCGAGAAAAACAAGATTTGCTCCGATTGAGATTCTCCAACACTCCACAAATCCTTGCAAATAAAATGGTAAATAAATTTCCAAATCAATTGTTATTTGTAGAATTTCATTATTTTTATAAGGTATGGTCATTTTGGGTTTCTCTAACGGTGAAAATGGCTTCACTAATCTCTGGTTTATAGTTTCTGGCATCGCAGGTTTCTTAGCAGTTCTAATGAATCTTTCACCTTGTCGTGTTTATGAGCATAGTCTTAGTTCATTCTCGAGCCCGACAATATGAGAATGTAACCGGGTAAACTTTTATCTCTTTTTCAGACCCGTACGGATACGATCACACAAAAAAGGAACCCCCCTGGAGTCTCCTTTAAACCCTTTTCAGACTATCTAAATATGAAAAGATTGTCGAGTGATCTTGCTTCCTTTCACACTCGTTAAAAGGTCAGAAAGGGCGTCTTTCAAGCGATAGTTTAACCCTTTTTCGGTCTCGTTGGACTACTGCACGAAAAAGGCACTGAGAGAGTTCTATTTTAAGTGTTTTTCCAAACTCTATAATCCTGAAAAACCTTCGAGTTTTCTGTCCTTGGACTCGTTAAAAACATACATCGACAGACCCATATGGGACCGAACCCTTACTTCTTCCGGTTCATTAAACAAAGGAAGAGGAACTTACCGAAGGTGAGTTATATCGAGCATGTGTTATCCTCCTCGAGCTCGTTAAATAAAAAAGAGGTACTTATCTATCTGGATGGGGGAAAAATTGAAAGGAGCAAGCCAAGCAGTCTCTTGAGAACATCATCTAGCACTTCTTAGAGTCGCCCTTGAACACGACACTTTGTCACTTTGCATATATCATAACCCGCTGAACCTCTGCACTGAGCCAATCCTCCGAGTTCCTTTCACTCCTGTGGATCACCCGATGCAAGTCATAGTATCCATTGCGCAGCTTTGGTCCATGTCATGTTTTGCTGTTGTGCCTCAGTGTTCAAGGGAAGTATCCGCCTCGAGAGTCAACCATCCCAAATATCTTGTCTCAAAAACCCGTGTCAGTCCATGTTCTTTTGATCTACCAATTACATATTTATACACGTTTCGTGTCGTTGATGGGGGATACATCAAGGCCCTCCTTCGACGAGTCTGTTCCTGTCGACTCCAACACATTATCTGGGAATTAGACTTAGAAACTAATTAGTACTTTGGGACCTGCATGCCTCAATGGCAGGCCTCCTCACATTCGACAGTAGGTTTACATCATTGACTTCTGATCGAATGATTCCACGGATGTTCGACTTCAGCTCATCTATTCACGTTCGGTGGAATGTACTAAGGTAGCTTGGGAATCATTGACATTAATGGTGATCTCCCTCACACTTGTTAACGGTTTACCTCATTGACCGGTAATCAAGTGGTTTCTGCCATGTTCGACACCAAGACATCTATTCACATGGTTAGAATCGTATCACACAGGGATTGGTAAGAAGACCCT
>ML800446.1:184156-203636 GCA_009831015.1 Picea engelmannii | reverse complement strand
TAGTGTCGCAAACGATGTTCAGACATAATGCCATGATAACGACACTAAGGAGACACTTATAACATCTCACATGACTGATTTGAAGAAGGAGAACTGGTTTACTGGAGTAAAATAACTCTTGACACCTGAAAGGAACCCTGAAATAGAGGTTTGGAGGGGGAACGCTCCCCTACTTTACCTGCAGAAGCGCTGGCGCTCCCCTATAATGCTTCAGGGAGCATTATAATGCTCCCTATCCCCTTTTGGAGGAGTGTTTCCCATCTTGAGAGCACTAGCGCTTCCCCAAGGCTTACCAGGGAGCACTATAATGCTCTGAGGCCCCTTCTGAGGGAGCGCTCCCTATTCTGGGTCAGTTGTTAGCCCGTTGAGGAGAATGAGGAAAGAATCTTTCGAGATTAGAAGGCAGTTGTGCTCGAATTCTTGTTTTCATCAAGAGATCCCTGATCTAAGGAGAAGGTTCCCAACTTGTTCTAAAGATAACTCAAGAGGTTAAGCTCCTCTTAACCTATATAAACAGGCTCTATGATGGTGGAAAGGGGGGAGATATGAACATATGAAACTGATGATCTTGGAGGAAACTTACAGTCAGCCAAAAGAGAGTGATCAGTGAAGTTGTTGTTATCTAGTTCATGGATATTTCAGGCAAGGGTTAGACGAAGGGGACTCGACGAAGCTGTCGCACTCGCATCTACGATTGTAAGCATTGTTGTCGTTATTCTCATTAATATGACACGCTTAGCCTGTTTCTTTCTAGTTTGTGTCTGATGTTGCATGAACTTATCATTAACTGATATATCTATTTTCAAGCTAATATCAATAGAGTAGGAAGTGGTCGTATCTTGTTTTGTCCATAGAGCTCAGCGAGGAGCAAAGGATTGGTAGCGCAACTCGGAGCATGCAGGGACAAACGTCGATTAAGAGGTACTTCTGTTATCCTTCCTTCTCATGTATTAGTTTAGATAGATTTGAAAGAAAGTTAGTGTCCACATTAAGCATTTTTCTGTCTAGGGTTAAGGTCAAGCCTTAGAGGCGATCTACCTGTCCGCAGGGAGATTTTCCTACAACATCCACTTCCCTCGTTTCCTCTCACTGTTTGGATGGACCAAAATCTCTTTGACACTGCTGCTAGGAACGAAGGATGTTATGCTAGACTGTAACACATATACCATGAAGGCCTTGAGTTCTTTAAACAACGAACAAGCTTGATTTTCTAATATATCATACTTTAGCTCAACATCTCAGAGATATTTTCTAAAAAATGCTATGGGTTGTTCATGACCTTCTCCATTTTTCTGTAGTAGTACAACAACAATGGTCTCCTCGGAAGAAAAAGAGAAGATGAAGAAATCTTTGGCATAGTCAGGGCTGGATAATACAAGAGATTCAACTAAATCCTTCTTGATCCTTTGGAATGTTGACTTTTCCTCTAGTGACCATTTTATCACAACATATTTCTTCAACATGTTAGTGATAGGCTTCAGGATTTCAATGAAATTTCCCACAAAGCACCTTAGAAATTTTATCTTGCCAATGAAAGACTGGATAGACTTTTTATTTTGGGGGATATTGATCTCTTGAATCGCATAAACTCGCTTCAGATCAATTTTTATACCTCTTGATGATATTATGTGGCCCAAGAGATTCCCTTCTGGCATGGCAAAGTGGGACTTCCTAGGATTCAGAGATATTTTGTATCTTCTGCATTTCCGAAAAACCTGCTCCAGATGTTGCAAATGTTCATCATCAGAATTGGATAAAATGGGGATGTCATCCAAATATATAACCATAAATTTTTCTTTCTCCCCCATGAAAGTTATGTCCATCGTCCTCTGAAAGGTGGCCCCTGTGTTCATCATCCCAAAAGGCATCTTGTCGTACATGAATGTTCCCCATGGGGTGGTGAATGTTGTTTTTTCTTTGTCCTCTTCACACATCGCTATCTGTTTATAACTCAAGTATCCATCTAACAAGGAAATAATGTGGGAACCTACCACCCACTGTAAAATACGATCCATCTTGGGCAGGGGTTAATTGTCCTTTAGAGAACACTTGTTGAGATTTCATAAATCAACACACAATCGTATCTCTTCATTTTTATTCCTCACAAGTACCAAGTTGGCCACCTAGTTTGAGTACCTCAATGGTACAATAATCCTTGCATCCATCATTTGTTTCAGTACTTTCTTGATTATGGACATCAACATGGGATTAAATTGACGAATATTCTGTCTAAATGGCTTGGATCTATACTTTAGAGGGATCTTGTGCAAGATGATGTCAGTGTCAAATGTATTTACATCCTCATACGACCATCCAAAAGTATCAGAATTTTTTTTTATGAGACTAACATACCTATCCTTTTGTTCCGTAGCTAATGATTTGGACAACTTGACGATGTTGGGATTCCCAGTGGTCCCAATATTGTAATTTGTTATCTCTTCTTCTTGACTCTTCACGAAATCTTCTCTGGAAACATCATTACTGTCAAACAACCTTTCCAGTGGAACTAGTCCTCTTGGAATGTGATTGGTTTTTAGCTCCACAATATCATGGCCAACTACTATCTTTAACAGATGAGATGCTTGCTCATTTTCTAATTCATTATTTTCACCTTCTTGGATTTCTTGGTCGATTGACATATTAGAGAATTCATCAATGGTGTGTAGAAATCTCTGCAGCTCTAGATCATCACTAAAGACTTTCCAATGCTTTATGTTGTCTGGTATGGTTGTTATATGTCTTATTTCCACATGATATTTAATATTTGGACCAATGGGAGGTATAAAAGTGCTGGTAGCTAAGGCCAGAGAATATGCCTTCTGATTCTCCTCTCTAGGGATGAAAGATATGTTAAATGATAGAAATAAATTGTTGATCAGGTTCCATACCTCATTTCTGTATTGATTGAGCCTATGTTGTTTATCTTGATATATGTTCTTAACATGATTGATGATTAACTCAGAATCACAAAAAAATGCTAAACAATCAATGGCCATGTCTTTGGTAGCCCTCAATCTTAGCACTAGAGCTTCATATTCAGCTATATTATTAGTAGTTTCAAACTCCATTTTACAAGAGAGTGGTATCACCTCTTATGAAGGGGAGATGAGGAATATACCTGCCCCAGATCCTTCCTTTGATGAAGATCCATCGAAATACATCTTCCATACCTTCTTTTTTTTAATCTTCCAGTGGCTCATCTTTGTGTTGGCTAGTTGATATTTTGGGTTCATCATCATTTAAATGAAAAACAAATGAGCCTATCTCACCCTCAACAACATAAATTGGGTGATTTATTGGGTTTTGATGGTCATTGACGATATAGGCTAATCTTACCTCTCTATATAGCATCCTATGTTCCCCTCTAAACACGGGGATGGTGGCATAAGTGAGGTCCATTTGTAATGATCCTCCAACCTTCTTAGCCCAAGTTCTGGATAAGAGCATACTAAACTTTGGGGGAATGTTAGCCACAACAATGTCCATTACTACACTCTTCATTGCCAATTGTGCCAAATAAACCACCATATATTTTATTAGTCCAAGACATTTTACTTTCTTAGAATCAAATGAGTACAGGTCTTGGTAGGGTTTGTTGATCTCCAAACCTAGTTCTTCCATAACAACCTTTGGCATAACATTGTGTGAGGCTCCTGAGTCCATAAGACAGTTATGCATCATCTTATCATGGAAATTTAAATATATATATATATATATATATATAATGGTGGAGAAGTATAAGATCAATCCTCAATGTCTAAACCCACAGTAATGGTTGGTTTCTCATCCTGCAGACTAATCACATCAGAAGATACAATAGAAATAGTTGGTTGCAAAACTTTTATGATGGATTTTTTGAAAGGTTCATTCTTCATCAATTCTTTCAAAGGCACATGGATCTTGATCTTTCTCAACTCATTCTCTAGGATGAAAGAGGCTATTGTCCTATCAACTTCCTTTATTTCAAGGACTGCAGGTTCAGATGGGTGAAGTTGTTGAGCTTTATATGACATACCTTTACTTGGATTTGTCTTGGGAGGAACTTTAGCCTATTTTTTTTTATCAAAGGTAGTGGTTTTGGGAGCCCCCGCTCTAGGCCTCAAATCACATTTTTTCTGGGGTTGGCCTTGAATAAATCCCTCTTCCCCTATCTAATTATCAAACTGATTTTCCAATTGTGTTACCTCATATTCTTGTTGCATTAAGTGACTGGTATAAAAATTTGTTTCATTGAAGAGTACAAAAATAGTATCATCTAGAACATCGTTGTCTACATCTATCTCCTCAATCTGATTGTCTTGGAAAGGAGGCACTATCCTTTGATCATCAACATTCCTCCTTTCTCTCTACATTATTTGAGGGGCATCATTACGCCTTCTAAACTGGTTTGGATTTCTATTTTCAGCCCCTTGAAAATCTCTATTTGGTTTTTTAGATTCCCATTTCAGCTTATCTATTTCAGATGTTAGATCCTTCAAATTTTTCGTCACTTCATAAATTTTGAGATCAGACGTGGTCGAGTTAGAGTTGGTAGGGGAATCTTCTCTCTGTTTATTCTTGTCTTTATCAGATCTAGTCTTTAACCTATATGATGCCAAGATATTGGATTCAACCTCAATGGTTGTTTCCTGCATGGACAACAAGGTGGTGGATATTCTCTCCCTCAACAAGACAGAGAAATATCCATCAAATTCATTGGAATAAGTGATCTTGGTAGAGGATTCAGCTGGTTTGATCTCATTTGGGATTATACCATACATCTTATTGAATCTCTCGATGAAGTCTGAAATAGATTCACCATTTTTTCCCTTTAGACCCCCAAACTCAGTGATGTGGTAGAGATAATATCTCCTATCTCCCCATTTCTTTATGAAAGCTTCATCTAACACATCAATATCTACGATGGAGGTTGGAGGAACACCCCAGAACCATTTTCTTACTTCCCCATCCAAACTCTACACAAACAACCTCATCCACACATCTGCATAGTCAATGTTAAAGTTGTCTGCAAAGTTGTAGAAGGCTACAAGATGTTCCTCAGTTGTGACATCACCTTCCCCATAATATCTTGGTAAATATTTCATGTAATCTGTGGCTGGGAGTGGATGTAATCATATATGAAGAACTAGGGGTGAATATCTGGAATCAAGTATGGCATTCATCATGTTAGCCGCCATTGCTTGGGAAAAAGGAATATGAAGATTTATGGGAGATACAGGGGTGGATGCTAGACTGGATGATGAAGTAGAGTCAGGATTTGAATATGTCTAAGGTTTCTTGGAATTGTGATTCTCAGGGATAGAAAATTCAAGCTGCTTGCGATGATGAAGAGAAGTAGACTCTTTGGGTGCAGCTTTACCCTTAAGGGGGGAGATATATCTCTGAGATACGGTGGATTATCTTAGTTTCCTTTATGGCTCAGAGACTACTATGTCCTTCTCAGGGATAGGATGAGCCTTGGTGGCTTTGATGTGTTCATATTTGGATCTGTTGAGACCTTTTATAGGCGCCAATATTTCTTTTGTAAATTCTACTTAGTGGAGTCGCCAGGTGAAAGATGACAGTCTGTCTATGTCTGATATTTGTTCACCATCAAAGGTCAAAGATATTAAATGTTGTTCTCCTTGGAAAATATATTTTGTTGCTCCATTCCCCGATAAAAATGCCAGAAGATGTTGGTCCTAAAGTTTTCACTTGACTACTAAAGGTAAAATCTAGGCCACCTCAAGTTTTGGAATGATTATTCTTTGATAATTTTATTTTGTTCGTCAGCTCAAGGATGGGTGTTGGGAAGATGGTGATCTGGTTGGAAAACCCGCATAGTATGAAGGTAGTTTCTCTTTTTCTACTGGTATGGATATTAATGGAATGTTGGGAATATTAAAGACACACATAGGAGACAATAGCCAACAATGCAATGAATCGCTCGCTATATGAGAAATAAAGACTTAAAATAATATCTTAAGACTTCAAAAAAAATATAGATGTAAATCATCCAAAAGGTGGTCAATTAGTTAATATATTCAGTAAACAATAGTTGTATAATAGGTTGCATAATTGGTGAACAAGTAAACTAAAACCGTGGATGAAAGAATAAGGATATGTACTTTGCACACAACACAGAATTTGCATTCAAGATCGCATTAAACACATACATGTTTGAGTAAGAAAAACAACCACCATCAACATATATTCAATAGGTAGATAAATTTACAATCTTGTAAGCAGGCCCAAACCTTCTGATACTTCTCTTTTCCACCAAAAAACGAACCCTAAAAACATACAAAAACTACATATTTATCATAGTTGTAAAGGCTTTCGTCCATCTGGGACCGAGGCTTCACTATGCGCTCATAGTTGTAAACAACTTATTAACTTAAAAATGACATTGTTGGAGGGCAGTGATGCATAATTTAAACTTAATTTAATTAAAAGGGACATGATTCATATCAAACACAAATGACCACTTATTATGCATTAACTTGAAATGTTTCAAATTAAATAACTGAAAATTGTTATTGATGGTAGACCATACTGATGCATAAGATGAATCACATTGAGCCTTTGACAGAAACTGATTCAGAGTGAAAGAGGTGAGTGAAGTTTCGAGCATTGGCATACCTGCACATTGTTTGAGGCCACTAGAAATGACTGGATGTGTTGACATATCCTTCTTGATCTATACCATGCTTTTCAATATCATAAATGTTCTAGTAGATTAACATTCAAACGTATTTTATTCCTGAAATGAATCTGATCCATCGATTATTTTTGAAAATCTATGATCTGAGGGACCTTGATACCTTAGTGCCCTTGATAAAGTTTTCTTAGTTTGACAGTTTTAGATTTCCTCTAACCCTATTTAGCGATGGTGCCAATTCGGAACTTCGGGAGTTTTTGAATGTGCAGTGTGAAAATATCCCAGAGTGACTTTATCCTAGAGTCATTAACTCGAATTTACTGTTAATTAGACCGTGATTACTTTAACCATCAAATTTAATGAATTCATGACTATGGAATTTCGACCCTTCGATGATTTTGGCCTAAGATGAGTTGAAAAACACCTAGAGTGGTAGGGTCTAGAGCGACATGGAATCCTTATGTCACTTCAAGAATTTGGCGGTTCAACACTCTGACATTCGAGAGTTTCTATACGCAAAGCATGGAAATATCCCAGAGTAGTACGGTCCAGAAGTGATGTGTCTCAGAAGGAGAGTGACATGTGTCACTTGAAATTGAGCAGATGACGTGCCCCAAGGTGCCTGAAATGAATTCCATATGCCAACGCCAGATGGATGCCACATGTCAGCGCCAGATGGCTACCACATGTCTTCGCAGATGAGTGTCATGTACTTCGTCACTTCGAGCTTCAAGAGTTTTTAGATGTGTAAGGTGAAAATATCCTGGAGTGACTTTCTCCTACAGTCATTAACTCACATTTATTGTTAATTATACTGCGATTACTTTAAACATTAAATTTAATGACTTCATGACTTCATAAGTTTGTCCCTTTGGTGATTTCGACTTATGATGAGTTGAAAAACACCTGGAGTGGTAGGGCCCGGAGCGAGGTGGCAACCTGATGTCACTTCAGGACTTCAGCGGTTCCACACTCCGACGTTCAGGAGTTTCTGGATGTAAATCATGGAAATCTCTTGGAATAGTACAGTCCCGAAGTGATGTGTCTCAAAAGGAGAGTGACACGTGTCACTCGAAATTGAAATGAATGCCATATGTCAGCGCTAGATGGATGCCATGTGTCAGTGTCAAATTGATGCCACATGTATTTATGGATGAGTGTCATGTGCTTCAGTACTTTGGGCTTCGGGAGTTTTGGATTGTGAAGTATGAAGATCTCTCAGAGTAGAATGGGCCCGGAGTGACGTGGCATCCTAATGTCACTTCGGGACTTCAACGGTTCGACACTTCAGCACCGTTGGTTTGATCAACAATCTTGGATGTCCGAACGCCGAATTTCCGAAGTGAAGTTTCTTTGTTCTTTGTTTCTTAAACTCCTCGCGACCTAGAAACCCCAAATGCACGGGAGCCATTGATATTAAATAACTGTCAGATATTCATCGTTGAAAGTTAACCTATTGTTTTCTTATATTTCAATCCCAAAATGGACTGCACTGAAGGATACATTTTTTCTCATGGTTGTTCCCTGTTCATACAACATACTTAATCGACCTGCAGTAAGATCAATTAATGGAAAACAAGATGACAAGTAATTTGAACCAAATCATGATATGTGTTTAGCTTTCAAGAAAAAAAGAAAAACTCCGCACAAAGAATCAGTCAAGAAAGACAATAAGGAAAACCAAGTCATTGAACAAAAGGGAAATTAAATTGACCAACCTTAAGAGGAAATATTTCTAGGAAGGTATGGAAAAGAGAGAGAGGAGGGACATGGGTGCAGACTTAGGTATTAATAGGTAGAATAACATAATTCCATATAATAAAGGCCAATATTAATAAGGCCTAGCAATAAGGAGGAATACATAAAATGTAAGAAGTCCTAATAGAATCTTCCGCTTCTAAAAGGATCTTCCCTAGATTGTTCTTTTGGATAGATAGATTTAGTATAAATAGGAATAGAGAGTATGAGAAATATTGTATTGGAGATTATTGTAATAAAGCTCTTCTCTGGTGGAAGTTTCCCCCTCAAAGAGGAAAGTGAACATTGCTATCATTAATCGCAGTGCTCTTTGTGGTGTTATGCTGGTATTATTATGGTTATATCATTATTTCTATGCCATTTCTATACTAAAATATTTTTGTTCTGCATACTATTTTATATCTGGAATACTACAAGTGGTATCAGAGCACTTTCCTCGGCTGAAATTTTTGGGTTAATTTTTTTCAGGGTAGAGATGTATTTTGGCATCTTAAATCTATAGAGATCTATCGTTACGTGCATAAACCCATGGTTGGGTAGTTATACATGTAGGAAATAAAAGATGTACTTAAGAACACATCCGTTGGCCACCCTTGTAACCCATGTTGGCACTCCTTTGAGTGGTAGTGCATCAAAAAGAACCTATATACAGATTGGCCTAGATCTCCTGAATCCCTCCATAGATAAACCAATTGGTCACCTAAATGCTATAGTTCCATCGAGAGAAACACTTGGGAATATACTCTCTAGTAACTGGGTAGTCTATAGTACGACTAAGGGAATGATATATCTTGCTTTGTTGGTGCCCTCAGATATTGGGCCGAGTACTATTGTTGGTCCCCAGACGTATATTAGAGAGATATAGAACATGGAAAACCCTTTTCTGTAGAAACCATGAATATCCTACCTCTGGGGATGAAAACAAAAATATAACATACAAGATCTATTTATGTGCAATTGTGCCTTCTACATTCTGGTTGTGAAATTAATACACATTTCTTCATGTTAAGCATTTTTTCATTTGGTCACTGTAGTATTATTCAGTCCAGCGTATGACTCCATGAGATTTAGAAAAAAAAGTGTAGCGGTCCCACCGACACACTTATTTGGGACCTATCCCACTGGGTTCATCTCTTCGCCCCGACTCCAATGATACCTATCATTTTTAACACAATTTTTTTGTGTGGACCCAACCATTCTCCGACACCCTTATTTGGCCCATATCCCATTGGATACCCCTTTTATCCCTGATCGTAGTGGTACCTATCATTTCACAACCTTCTTCTCACTAGTCCCACCCACCCCTACAAACCGCTTTTGTTTCCCCTATACCATTTTCTTGCCCATTTTTCCAAATGGCTACCACACGAGCCCAAGAACTCAATACCTTGATTACTGACACCCACCTGAACCAAGAAGACATCAAGAATATTAATTCCAACCTTATCTCAATCAATTCATCTATTGAGATCCCCCAAGAACAATGTTCCTACATTAAATACCTCAAAGACCTTAAATCCACCTTTCAAAACTTCATGGGCCATTCCCATAAACCTTCCTCTTCTAAAAAACCATATTATCAGGATGACCATGACTCTTCCCATTACCAAGTTCCTCATACTACCCACTTTTCTTGAGACCTCCGCCCTCCGAAAATTGATGTGAACAAATTTAATGGTTCGGATCCCACAAGATGGGTCACCCAAATGGAACATTATTTCTCTTTGCATGGAATTAATGATGATTTAACCAAGCTTCATTATGGTGTCCTACATATGGATCAGGAACAATGGAAATAGTGGAAATTGAAAAAAAATGCACGCCAATGGTATGTTGCGTCGACATAGTTTATGGATGAACTTTATGACTGCTTTGACTCTGATACCCACAATTTAAGTCGTTTGACCAAGTTAAAGCAGTCCGGGACAATGGAATACTTGATTTCTACATTTGAGCACTTGGTTTTCATAACAGAGGGCATGTCATATGCTTTATTTAGGGAATTATTTATCAGTGACCTCAAAGATGAAATTCATTCCCATGTTCTCATGGCATGCCCCTAGACTTGGTTGGAAGATACCCAACGAGCCAAGGAAGAAAAAGAGATTGTATCCTCCCATACCTGCAAACCCTGCTTTCTTCCTCACCCTAAACCTACCAATTATGCCCCTCTTGCAATACCCCTCAAGATCCAGAAATTAACCAGGGCTCAATGGTTGAACATCAAATCAAGGGACTTTGTTATAATTGTGATGACAAATATTTTCCCAGGAACAAGTGTAAGGAACAAAATATTTTTATGGCTCTGACTGAGAATATTTCTAAAGAATATGTTGTTTTTCCTCCTGTGGAGGAACTACCACCACCATCTAATATGACCCCACCCTCTGATCCACCAGACGTTGACCCGGTGATTTCACTTAATGCCGTCACTAGATTATCTACTCCCTAGACTCTCAAATTAATATGTTACATCAAAAATAGGAAATTCATCATCCTTGTGGACAGTGGTAGCACCCATAATTTTATTCATCACCTCATTTCCTAAGAAGTCAATTTTTGCATCCATGTCGTCAATAATTTTCAAAATGTTTGATTCCAAATTGGTCAGCATCACCTGAAATACCATATGTTTTCTATATACATGGGTGGTTGTGACATTGTTCTTGGCTCCAAATGGTTACACAATCTAGGCCCCATTCACATGGATTTTAAGGACTTAACCATGAAATTACAATAGGAGGGACAATAGTATAAGTTCCAAGGAAACATAGCAGGCTCCCCTGAGATCATCAGTTCCCATCACATGGAAAATATCCCCCAAAAAGGTCTATGGGAATTATATCCCAACTACACTCCATTCATGTTGTTGAGACACTTTTGTGCATCCCAACCTCCAAACTATCCTTTCCCGCCACCAAGTTGTTTTTACCACTCCCAAAGAACTTCCCCTTTCTCGTGGAGTTCATTATCATTCCACCCCTCTCATCCCGGGTATTCTTCCTCCCAATGTTCAGCCTTATCATCATCCCATTTCCCAGAAGAATGAAATTGATAAAATTGTTCATGAATTACTAGAAGATGGTGTTACCCATCCTAGTACTAGCCTCTATTATTCTCATGTGGTCATGGTACTCAAGAAATAAGGTACATGGTGCATGTGTCCTGATTCTCGTGCCCTCAAAAAACTCACAATCAAAGAAAAATTAGCCATTCATGTCATTGATGACCTATTGGATGAATTGAGTGGTGCTCAGTATTTCACCAAACTGGATCTACATTATGGATACCACCAGATCTATATGAAATATGAAGACATTCCCAAAAATGCAATTCTCATTCATGAGGGTCATTATGAATTCCTCGTAATTCCCTTTGGATTCTGTAATTCTCCTTCCACTTTCCAAAATCTTATGAATCATGTCTTCCATCCTTTTCTCCATCATTTTGTCTTAGTTTTCTTTGATTATATTCTCATCTATAGTAAAAATTGACCCTCCCATCTCTCCCATGTGAATCAAGTTCTCCATTTACTCTCTAAGAACCAATTTTTCCTCAAACAATCTAAATGTTCATTTTGTGCCTTAGAAGTGGAATACCCGGGTCATATTTTCGGCAAGGATGGTGTTCAAGTGGATCCTAAGAAAAATGAATATATGCAAGATTGGCCTCGCCCTAAAACTATTAATATCTTGCATTGTTTTTTGGGTTTAACGAGATATTATAGGAATTTTGTTCGAAATTATGGAAAAATTTCAGCTCCTCTCACATCTCTCCTTAAAAGGAACTCTTTCACTTGGACTTCAGTTGTGAATCATTCCTTCCAAGCCTTGAAAAATGTTATGTTCTCAACCCCTGTCATAGAACTTCAATACTTCACAAAGACATTCGTATTGGAATGTGATGCTTCCAAGAAAGGAATTGGAGTTTTCCTCATGTAAGATGGCAGGCCTTTGGCCTTCACTAGAAAAAAAAATTATGAGTGACATTTGGGCCAATCCATTTATGAAAAGGAAAATTTAGCTATTATGCATGTTGTGCATCTCTAGTATCCTTATTTATTGGGTTATCAATTCCAAACAAAAAATGATCATAAGAGTCTCAAGTATTTTCTGGAACAACAAATTTTATCCCTGGTGCATCAAAAATGGGTGACCAAGCTATCTGGCTATGATTATGAGATCATTTACAAGAAGGGCAAGGAAAATGTAGTGGTCGACGCTCTTTCCTAGAAATATGAAGAAGACGGTTCCCTTTTCTCCCTCTCCTTCATTGTACCAAATTGGCTCCAATTTGTTTGTCAGGAATGGCTACAAGACCCCAAAATTTCTCGCATGCTCCACCAATTGCAACACAATTCTTCAGTTTCTCCAGGGTACTCTTGGAAAAATGAAGATCTTCACTACAAAGGCCATTTTTATTTATTAAATCAATCACATATTGAATCCACAATGATTTCTGAACTTCAATCCTCACCCACAATTGAGCACTCCGGTTTTACAAAAACCTATGAAGGGTCAAATGATTTTTTTTCTTTTTCTGGGATGGTATGAAACAGGACATCCACACCATTGTCACTAAATGTGAGGCTTGTCAATGCAACAAGGGAGAAATTATCAAATCTCCAAGCACACTCCAACTGCATCTGATCCCCCTGCTATTTCGCGAGATATTTCTATGGATTTCATTGTGGGCTTACCTAAATCGGGAAATAGGTTAGTCATCATGGTGGTCGTAGATCGTATCTCTGAATATTCTCATTTTGTGCTCTTCAACACCCATTCGCAACTGCCACAGTGGCTCAAATATTCATGGATAATAAATTCAAGCTTCATGGCATGCCTAATTATATTGTCTCTGACAGATACCCCACTTTCACCAACAATTTTTGGCTAGAATTGTTCAAGATATAGGGAACCCAATTGCATCTTAGCACTACCTATCACCCTGAGACGAATGGACAAACTAAATTTCTCAGCAAGTGTTTGGAAACATATTTTAGGTGTTTTGCATCTAAGATGAAAAATCGGTGGGCTCAATGGCTACCCCTATACGAATGGTGGTACAACACATCTTACCATACAGCTACTCACATGACTCCTTTTGAAACAATCTATGGCCAAACTCCCCCATTAGTTCTCTCATATATGTCAGGTGTCTCGAAGGTTCAGGAGGTTGAAAAAATTATTACCGTCCAAGAGGCTATTCTTCATTCCCTCAAAGAAAATTTGGTCATGGATCAGAGTCACAAGAAGAAACATGAAGATCAAGGTCATTTTGAACGAATTTTTTTTGAATGGGACCAAGTTTTTCTTCTACTATAACATTATCAGTAAACTTCACTCAAAGTTTAACATTCTCAGAAACTTGGGCCAAAATTTTATGGTCCTTATATAGTTCTCAAGCATGTGGGTTCGGTGACCTATCAGTTATCTCTCTCCAGTCAGTCGAAGCTTCATCCTATTTTTCATGTTTCCTTCTTAAAGAAGGTGATTAGAACAAAGTGTCAAACTCAAACTAGTCTCCCTGAGTTGGATGAAGAAGGTTCCATATGGTTGCAGCCACAAGCAGTCTTTTCCCAGCGAGAATGTCATCTCTATCAGCATGCCATTAAGGAAGTTTTATTACAATGGAAATATACAACTCCAGAATATGCCACCTGGGACTCGGCCACCATTCTACAACAATTTCCTCATCTTAAGCCTTGAGGACAAGGTTGTTCCTCAAGTGGGAGGGCATGTTAGGAACCTAACCTCCCTAACCCCTCACATAGGTATACTAATATAATTCCATGTAATAAAGGCCAATATTAATAAGCCCTAACAATGAGGAATAATTCAAATGGAAGAATACATAATAGAAGCTTTTGCTTCTAGAAGGATCTTCCTTAGATTGTTCTTTTGGATAGATACATTAAGTATAAATAAGAATAAAGGGTATGAGAAATATTTTCTTGGAGATTATTGTAATAGAGATATGCTCTGCTCGAGTTTTCCTCCTTAAAGAGGAAAGTGAACATTGCTATCATTAATCAAGGTTCTCTTTCTGGTGTTATTCTGGTATTATTCGGGTATTGTTATGGTTATATCATTGTTTCTCTACCATTTGTATGCCAAACTATTTTTGTTCTGCATACTATTTTATATTTGAAATACTACACGTGCACAAATCATTTTGATCAAAGGATATTTATTACAGATGATGACATCATATTTTTCCCATACATATTTTGGAGTTTTGTTTGGTGTCATAAACTGTAAATGTAGAATTTACAGTTCCACGGAAACCATGGTGCACAACTATGATAGTCTTGTTTTTTAGAAGAAAAAAGGGTTTTTGTTGTTATTTTCAACCCAAAGCCTTATCAAAGGAATGGAGAGAATATAGCCACTGTAAATGCAACAACCTAAGCAGGTTTACCATTCATAGGTAATTTGAGTAAGATGTTTACAATTTGACAAATATTGGGGTTTGAGGTCTTAAAAATGAAAATGTCATCTTGAAATAGGTACATGGATTTTTAGGGCATCCTATCATTTCCATGAAGCTTTTATCAGCATCAACCATCATCATCTATCATCCTAAGTTAAAAATAATGGACAGATTAAAAAAAAGGGGGGTTTTGTTGCGCAAGTTTGTTGTGTTTTTGTTGTAGGTTCTTGTTGTGCAATGACCTTCCTGCGCAACTATGACATAGCATTGAGGGATCCTCCATATCGACAAGGACAGGTCAACAAGTGTTCCATCTCATATCAAATGAATTCCAAGGTCAAAGAACATCAAGATATGGATTCAAATATGTCTTTTGTTTAGTTGTTTTGCTGTAATTAATGATTCAAGTATGACTCCTTCCTTTCAGCTATTAGTTCTGATTTTATTGATAGAATATCTTGTAACTATATCTTAACTTAGGTAGGAAGTTAAAATCTAATTAGGGAGGATAGGAGATGTATTATATATATATATATATATATATTAGGATCCTTCATGAACTCATGGTTGGTGAGTGAGTGAGAAAGTGTTATTGACTGCATATTGTAAGTTTTTCTGAGATTAATAAATTTTGAGACCAGAAGTACATGGAAATTGACATCAAACTTACATGTGATTGTCACTTTTTATCCTTGTGATTTCTTTGTGTATGTGATCTCATTGTTGAATCTATTTATGTTCTATTTTTTCTTCTACATGTTAAGGTGAAATATGTGTACATGAATTCATCTGAAAATGATGCTATGTTGCATAAATTGTTATTTCTTTTTCTTCTATAATAACCTTGGGATTCATCCTTGATATATTCCTTAAGGGATTAGTGTCTTATTTCTGTTATTTATACTACAACTACATCTAATTGGTATAAAAAAGTTTCTATCTTGCCTCTGATAATCCATTTTCCAAACCACCAGTGTCGAAGAGTTTGTTAATCTTTGAGCTATGACTCCATTTCCCAATGGACTTTCCATATGCTTTGCCACCAACTCTATAAAGCCTATTTTTTTCTAGAGATCTAGTCTTTGAGTTAAACCAAATCAATCCTTTCAGTGATTGATTTGAAAGAGAGAGCCCTCTCTAGGTTGGAAGGGCTCTCTTCCAGCCTCAAGTTGGTTTTTGGTTACCTTTGTGATTTGCTTCCTCTGTAACAACCCTAGTTGAATATATGCTTAGGGATTATTAAACAAAATTAATTAGGTAATTAATTGTCTTAACATGGTTTTAATTAAACAAAGATTGGCCTAATAATATTAATTAAATATTTATTAATTAATTAATTGTTATAATTTTGATTAATTAATTAATTAATTACCTATCACATTTAATGACATGGGTGATAAATTTAAGAGGGTTAATAATTTTAATTTGTTTAAATGATTTACGTATACAAAGGGGATAAGAAACATTAAATATTAGGATAAGAACATTAAATATTAGGATAAGAATATTAAATAATAGGATAAGACATTAACTAAGAGGATAAGATAATGAATGTAAGGATAAGGAAATTAATGAGGAGGAAAGGGTCGGTGAAGGAGGGATATGACCAGAGGAGTCTTACGGGAAGGGGGGCATTATTTTGGGAGGAGGAAGAATTATTGGAGGGGGGGAGGAGTTTGTTTGATGGGTTTTTGGTGAACTAGAGCAGGGGGCACCGGTTTGCTAGGGGTTTTGGGCACAGGGGCTAGGATAGCCTTACGGTATCCTAGAGTTAGGAAGCCGAACAGGCTGCTCCTAGTTGGCAGGGAGGAAACACAGTTTGGGCAGAGTTGGTCAGTGCATGAGGCAACAACAAAGAAATAGGTTAGACAATCGGGTCAACGGAGAAATTAGCATCAGGAAGAGGTAAATTTGTATTATTCTGTTAAGTAATCCTTATTCTGTTATGAAATTGTTGTTCATTAATTAAGTTAACATGCGTATATGTTGAATTAAAAGAAATTACTGAGTTTTCTACGTAGAAGTAGAAGTTTACTGTTTCAATTTATGGATTTAATAGACTTAAATTAATACGGTCTCTACATCCTCAACCAAAAGTAATTTACAGAGTGATAATACGTTCAATCTCGACTGTTGAATGTACCCCCCCAGAGGCTAAATACGAGTTATTAACCCTAGTAACCTTTATTAGGTATATACATAGGTGACTCTGGGGGGTTTCTCACCCTACCTAGGGAATATTTCGCATCACACTTTCAATACCCTTGGAGGGTTACCCCATGAATCCAGGGTTTCTTGCAACGAGAAGAGTTATTACATGGAGTTCAGGGTAACAGTTTCTCATATCTTCATTAATGGCTTCACCTCACGTCTCCAAAATATCCTTACTTATTTTTTCCCTATTACAAAGGAGTTGTTTGCTTTCTATTATATTCTAGGGACCTTAGTAGTGTGTTCTCTTTGATTTAGAAACCTTAGGTTGAGTCTGTGTCTATGGAAACATTTCCTGGGACTATCAACTAAGGAACCCCTTTTCACGAGGAACCTTTTGTTTTTCCTTGTTTTGGAAATGTTGGTCCTCCCAATATTTATACACTGAGTCTTCCTAGAATTCACCATAGGGTTACTGTTATGGTTTTTTCTCACTCCCATGATCCCAAATGCTCCTAGTGCTTCACATGTAAACCCTCCACCCTAAGAACATCAACCTCATGTTGACTCTTTTCCTTCTCTCATTGTGCCTTCTTCTGTTTGTTCTTCTTCACCTGGTGAAAGTCTTAATGATAATAACCAAGAGGTTGAGAAGAAGAAGAATAATACAAATAAGAAAATGGGAAATCAACCAACCACTGAGTGTTGATGATATTGATAAGTCTACCAACACATGTCACAAGCCAAGATTCCCTTTGAAGATTTGTAATGATGACCATCTTCTTAAGAATTGTTGTGGTATTCCAAAGTTTTTAGAAGTGTGGTCTCTGGGTTCTCAACAACCCATGTCTCTAGCCATTGCAGGTCATGATCATGACAACCCATCAACCAATAATCATCAAGTTTGGGGAAAAAAGGGTCAAGTCAAGATTCCTTTCTGCTTATGTGGAGAAATGCACCACACTTACATTTTCACAATTGTTGGAAGAAATTTGTAATTCACAACAACAACCTCCAGGTGCTTCCCATGAACCTTCTCCCAACCAACCATTGGTTGATGAAGTGGTAGGTTATATTCCATCCTCAATTGATCTCACCCTCCCCTTGGAGAGTGAAGTTAATAAAGTGGTCGGTCCAATACAATCCTTGATTGATCCTACTCTTCCCTTGGAGAGTGAAGTGGGTACCGCTCATGTTTTTCTGATCACTTTAGATTCCTCCGAACAAACAAGAATTTCACCCATTTCAATGGAACCCCCTCCAAGTACTGAGGTCATTTCCTTTTATTGGAATATTCTGACAGAGCCTCACCTTCCTTCCTACCTTCCTTTCCAAATTATCATGCAGGTTTGTGATAATATCATGGTACATAGCACTATTGTTGATTAATGTTCTTTTGTTAGCATTATATCCTCAACGACTTGGAAATCTATGGGTTCTCCTCATATTGTGTCAGTGACCCATCATCTATGGGATTTTAATAGAATACCTTGTGAAACTTTAGGGATCCTTCCTCAGATTCCCATCAACATTGGAGGTAAAACTCTACGTATCGATGTTATGATAGTCCACAACCCATTGGACTTTAATTTTCTCCTTGGGCAGGAGTATGTTTATGCAATGAATGTTGTTGTTTCCACACTCTTTAGAAAGATACATTTCCCTCACAATGGAAACATTGTGACCAATGACCAAATTTCATTCATTGGTATTGATCTGACTCCCAAACATATGACTCCCCTAAATGTTCCTTATATACAAGTGGTATACCACTCACCACAAGTTAATTATGTGGCATCATGTCCCATGTGTTAAACTCAAAATGAGAAGGATCCTCTCTTTGTATTATTTCCTTCTTTAGACTTGTTATCACTGAAATTCCGTCCGCACAGGGCGACAAGAACTCCGCATCGTCAGCACAGAAAAAGAGTCATTCATGGCACAAGGATTAATTCCACAGCACAACAAAAGGGTCAAAACTATACAAAATGGCCAAAAAATTACAAGGCGCGTTGCACCCATTGGGCGCGCGCGCGCGCGCAACATCTTCGTACCTGGAGCGCATATGCGCGGCTGTGGGGTGAAAAACCCGCATGCCTGCCAAACGGCGCATTTATGAAACTGGTCGGCCTCCCAACCACTAATGGATCGGCTCCCAAGTCGATTTGACACCAAATCCGAGCTCAATCTGCGTGGGGAGGCTGGTCAAAGACCCAATTGTGCCCTAAAGAGCCCCTTTTCACATTCAAAAGAGATTGCATAATAACCCAATGCTTGGCTATAAAAAGCCATGAATGACCACTATTTCTTCAAGGAATTCTTCATACTATTATGCTGCTGAGATTGCTAGAGACCTCTTCTTTGGCAACACACATTGTAAGCTACATTTCATAAGCTATTCACCTCTCACTTGAGTGAATAAGCTTGGAGTTCTTTCACCCACATTTCATCTTTTCTTTGTAAGGAGAGAAATCAGTTGAGGGCCTCAAGAGCCTTCCA
>ML800446.1:154009-177822 GCA_009831015.1 Picea engelmannii | reverse complement strand
TCACTTCTTAGTTTTCTTTGTGTGTCTTTGAGCTTGCTATTTTCAATCTCAACATGCTTCAATTTTTTAAGATTCTCATCTTCTTGTTGAATAATTTTTTCTTCATGATTTTATTCTTCTTAATTGGAATTTTCTTCTTCAGTGTTATTTCTTTCAATCCTTGGATGAGGACATTCAAATTCAACATGACCTACTCCTTCACAATTAAAGCAAAAGAACTGACCTCTATTTTCTTCTTTGAAATCTGAGATGTTGTAATTTTCTTCAACTTCTTCTTCTTCTTCTGTGTCTTCCCTTACATAAAGGTATTGTAGCTTGTCCCAAATCTATTTTGATGATGCACATGATCCTAACTTGGATTTCACTGAATCTGTCAATCCATCCAGGATGGTATCTATTGCCAATTTGTTGTTCCTTTTTGCTTCCTTCTGAGCTGCAGTCTTTGGTTTCTTCAAAGCATTGTATCCTGAAGCAACTGAGAACCAAACATCTGCCCCAAGAGATTTCAAGTAAGTTTCCATTATATTACTCCAGTATTCAAAATTTCTTCCATCAA
Source organism: Picea engelmannii (assembly GCA_009831015.1). NCBI lineage: Eukaryota > Viridiplantae > Streptophyta > Pinopsida > Pinales > Pinaceae > Picea > Picea engelmannii. Next base: position 177,266 of record ML800446.1, on the reverse strand, counting down.
ATGGTGGAATCCCATTTTGAATTTTGTCTTCCATTTCTTCTTAGGATCTTCCTTCGAGTGGTTAAACTGTATTGAAGGTAACCCGCTCTGATACCAATTGTTGATACTGAGAGGGGGGTGAATCAGTATCAAGTACAATTTAAAACCTTTTTCAACTTATACTTAAACAATTCAACTATATCCAATGATAAATGAACAATAGCATAAGAGTTACACCAATAGACCACAATACACCATGCACAATATATGAGAAATAATCAATAGTAATTGTTCAAGGGAAGTAATGACTTCCAAAGGTAGATACAGCTTCCAAATGTAAAGTGAGGGATAAACCTCCAAGAGGAAGATACAATCCTCCAATATCAAGAGAGATTTGAACTCTCCATCCTTTCCCCTTCCTTCCACCCAATAATATATGAGAGATCATAAAACTTTACATTAAATCATCACCATCAACCAATCATCACATAGAACTTGATAATGCTTCCTGAGACTTTTTCAATTTCTGCAATTCTTCAATTCTTGGAGTACTCTGATCCTGTATATAATATTACTCAATGTATTATCTGAAACACTTCCAAGTTTCACTCCTTAAATCCTCCCCAAAAAGAAGTTATAGAAAAAATGGTAGACTTTATTCAATTCTGGTCTATTCAAGAGACCGAACTTGTACAGAATGCCCCACGTTCAATATTTAACATCTGATTTTGAAAATCACACACATAAAACTATAGTCCATTCTATTTCCAATTAAATTTGTCCCATTTCATTTGGATTCTCTATGAAGAAGTTATGATTGTTTTAACTGGAACACCTATTTATTTACTAGCTTCAGGACTGGTCACAAACCCTATCTTCCACAGCGTTTATCTCCATAATTATAGTGAATAAAGAGATGAAATTTTTACCATAGGTACCTTGATATGTCTTCTCAATACCATAGAAATTTCACCATATGAATCGTTCTATAAAAAAAGTTATAGCAAAAATGGTAAGATGACCTGAAAATAACATACCTTAGAACACATCACCAAAAGACTTCATCCTCCCTTGAAATTCGGCCTTCTTTACTTCTTATTTCCTCTGAAATTCAACTTATATCAAAATGAATGTATAATTATGTCTATTTATACCATTTATGTCACTTCATTTTAACATTAGGGCCGACCTGACACTTTCGTATTTTGTAATTCTTTTCTTTAATTATCTTTAGGGCCTACATGTACTTCCTTCTTCAATTCACTTTGTCATCTTTAAAAATTCATTTCTCCTCAACCATGAGGATCCACATGACGTGCCACATACCACTGGAAACAACATGATGTATACTATCCATTCATGGGTTTTGTATATGCATGTGCATTGTCCTTCATGTCCAAATACCTTTATCAATCTTGCGGTCCAAAACCCATGACTAGGGTTGACATCAATGACAACAACCAATCTTCCAACACCTTTGAGACCCCTGGAATATAGGAGAGAACTGATTGAGGATTTTGGACATAGAATGCTTCAAAATGAGTCATATGAGTAGTTGTATGGTAAGAGGTGTTGTACCACCATTCATCTAGGGGTAACCATTGATCCCACCTATTTTTCTTCTCAGATGAAAAACACCTCAAATATGTTTCAAAACACTTGTTGACAACTTCAGTTTGGCCATCCATCTAGGGGTTATAGGTAGTTCTAAGATGCAATTGGGTGCCCTATAGCTTGAAGAATTCTTGCAAAAATTGCTGGTGAAATTGGGGTCTCTGTCAGAGACAACATAATTACCATGCCATAAAAATTGAATATATTATCCATGAATATTTGCACCACTGTGGTGGCTATGAATGGGTGTTGAAGAGAACAAAAATGAGCATATTTGGAGAGACGATCAATCACCACCATGATGACTGATTTATTTTCCGGTTTAGGTAAGCCTACAATGAATTCCATAGAAATATCTCTCCAAATAGTAGGGGGAATAGGAAGCGATTGGAGTGTGTCTAGATCCTTGACAATTTCTCCCTTGTTGCGTTGACAAACCTTGCATTCAGCCACAAAGTTGCAGACATCTTGTTTGGTACCCTCCCAGGAAAAAGAACGTTTGACATGTTCATAGGTTTTGGTAAATCCCAAATGTTTGGCTCTGGGTGAGGCATGAAGTTCATAAAGCACCATGGATTTAAGTTGGGGTTTCTTGCATAAGTACAAATTACCTTTGTAGTGATTCTCTTCATTATTCCAAGAGTACCCTAGAGAAACTGAATAATTGTGTTTCAATTGGTGGAGAAGGCTAGAAATTTTCGGGTCTTGCAACGATTCCTCATGAACAACTTGGAGCTAATCTGGTACAATCAAGGAGAGGGAGAAAAGGGACCCTTCGTCTTCATATTTCTTGGAAAGAGAATCACCCACTACATTTTCCTTTCCCTTCTTGTAAATCATCTCATAATCATAGCCAAATAGCTTGGTCACCCATTTTTGTTGTGTCGGGGATGAAATTTGTTATTCCAGGAAATACTTGTGACTCTGATCAACAGTTTTGATTTGGAATTGTTGACCCTGTAAATAAAGATTCCAAATATCCACAACATGCAGAATAGAAAACATTTCCTTTTCATAAGTGGATTGGCCCAAATGTCGCTCTAAAAGTTGTTTTCTAGTGAAGGCCAAGGGCCTGTCATCTTGCATGAGGATGGACCCAATTCATTTCTTGGAAGCATCACATTCCAATACAAATGTCTTTGCGAATTCTGGGAGTGCAATGATAGGGGTCGAGCACATAACATAGTTTAAGGCTTGGAAGGCATGATTTGTAGTTGAATTCCAAGTGAAGGCATTATTTTTAAGAAGGGAAGTGAGAGGATATGCAATATTTTCATAATTCCAAACAAACTTCCTATAATAGCCCGTTAAACCCAGAAAACAACAAAAGATATTAATAGTGTTAGGGAGAGGCCAATCTTGCATAGATTCAATTTTCTTAGGATCTACTCAGACACCATCCTTGTCGACAATATGAGCCAGGTATTCCACTTCTGAGGCACCAAAGGCACATTTATATTGTTTGAGGAAAATTTGGTGCTTAGAGAGTAGATGGAGAACTTGATTCACATGGGAGAGATGGGATGACCAAGTTTTACTATAGATGAGAATATCATCAAAGAAAACTAACACAAAATGACGAATAAAGGATAGTAGAAATGATTCATAAGACTTTGGAAAGTGGAATGAGCATTACACAATACAAAGGGCATTACCAAGAATTCATAATGACCCTCATGAGTGCGAAATGCAGTCTTTGGAATGTATTCTTCTTTCATATGGATACGGTGGTAGAAGGAACATAGATCCAATTTGGTGAAGTACTCAACACCACTCAATTCATCCAATAGGTTATCAATGACAAGAATGGGGTATTTTTCTTTGATTGTGAGTTTTTTGAGGGTGCGGAAATCATGACACATGTGCCAAGTACCTTATTTCTTGAGTACCATGACTACAGGAGAAGAATAGGGGCTAGTACTGGGACAAATAACACCGACTTCTAGTAATTCATGAGCAATTTTCTCAATTTCATTCTTTTGGGAAAAGGGATGACGATAAGGACAAAAATTGGGAGGAATAATACCTTGGATGAGAGGGATGGAATGATCATGGATGCCACAAGAAGGGGGAAGTGCTTTGTGGGTGCTAAAAACAACTTGGTGGAACGAGAGGATAGATTGGAGGTCGGGATGCATTGAAGGTGACTCAACAACATGAATGGAGTAGAGTTGGTATACAATCCCTGAATGACCTTTTTTGAGGAGATTTTCCATGCAATGGGAAATGACGATCTATGGGGATCCTTATATGATGCCTTGAACTTATATTGTTGTCCCTCCTATTGGAATTGCATGGTTATGTCCTTAAAATCCATGAGAATTTGACCTAGAGTGCGTAACCATTCGACACCAAGACCAATGTCACAACCACCCATGTCTATAGAAAACATATGTTATTTCAAGTGATACTAGCCAATTTGGAGTCTCACATTTTCACATCACCCCCCACATTTCATGGAACCACCATTGGCAATCATGATTTGAAAATTATTGATGGTACGGATGTAAAAATTGACTTCTTTGGCAATGTGGCGACGAATAAATTTATGGGTGCTACCACTTTCCACAAGGATGATGACTTTTCAATTTTTGATGTAATCAATTAACTTGAGAGTATGGGGCGTAGAGAATCTAGTGAGGGAATTAAGTGAAATCACTGGGTCGACTTCAGGTTGGTCAGAGGGTAGGGTGAGGCCAGATGATGGTGGTAGTTCCTCCACTAGAGGAAATACTACATCTTCGTCAAAAATATCCCCAGTCACATCCATAAAACGATTTTTTTCCTTACACTTGTGCCTGGGAAAATATTTTTCATCAAAATTATAAAAAATACCCTTGAGTTGAAGTTCATCCATTTCATCCCTGGTTAATTTATGGATCTTAAGGGGAGTCGCAGGAGGATAAAAATTAGTTGGTTTAGGGCGAGGAGGAAAGGAGGGTTTGTGGTTTTGGGAGGAGACAATCTGTTGGGCTTCCTTGGCTCATTGAGTAGATTCCAACCAAGTTTGGGAGAATTCCATGAGAACATGGGCACAAATTTCATATTTGAGGCCACTGATAAATTATTCCCAAAATAAATCATCATGCATGCCCTTCGTTCTAAAATCCAAGTGCTCAAATGTAGCAGTAAAGTCTTCCATTGTCCCAAACTTCTTTAACTTGGTAAAACAACCTAAATGATGGGTGTCAGAGTCAAATAGGTCATAAATTTCAGCCACAAACAGTGTCCAAGCAACATACCCTTGGTATGACTTCTTTCTCCATTGCCACCATTTCCATGGTTCCAGATTCAGATATAGGACAACATAACGAAGCTTGGCTAAATCATTAGTATTCCCATGAAAAGAGAAATAATGTTCCATTTGGGTGACCCAGCCTATGGGATATGATCTATCAAATTTGTTCACCTCAATTATGGGCAGGCGGAGGTCTCAAGAAAAGTGAGTAGTATGAGGACCTTGGTAATGGGAAGAGTCATGGTCATCCTGGTAAGATGGTTGTTTAGAAGAGGAAGGGTTCTAGAAATGTCCCATGAAGTGTTCAAAGGTGGATTTGGCCTTTGAGGTATTCGATGTGGGAACATTGGTCCTTCAGGATATTAAGAGACAAATTGATTGAGCTAATGTTGGTGGTGATATTCTTGATGTCTTCCTTATTCTAGTGGTTGTCACCAATCAAGGAATTGATTTCTTTGGCTCTTGTGGTATCCATTTGGAAAAAAAGGGCAGGTAATTAGTACAAGGGAAACAAAAGGGATATAGAGGGTTGGGTGGGACCACTGAGAAGAAGGGTGTCAAATGATAGGTACAATTGGGATTAGGGCAAAAAGGGAGATCCAATGGGATAGGGGCCAAATAAGGGTGTTGGAGAAGGGTCAGGTCCACAAACAAATTATGGTAAAAAGTGATAGGTATCACTAGGATCGGGGAAAAGAGAGGAACCCAGTGGAATAGGTCCCAAATAAGTGTGTCGGCTTGAACACTATTTGTTTACTCCGGCATGAAGAATAATGCAATGATGAAATGCCCAAATTCTAAATTGGAAGAAATATGTAGTAATTTCGCAACCCGAATGCAAAAGACACAGTTTCACGGAAATAGATCTTATTTGTTCTATTTTTGTTTCCGCCCCAAGGGTTAGGGTATTCAAGGATTCTACAGACAAGGGTTTTCTCTATGCTATAGCTCTTTGATATAAGTGTGGGGTCCAACAATAATACTCGACCCAATATCTCAGGGCACCAACTAAGGAGGCTAGACCGTGCCCTTAGTTGTACTACCCAACTACGCAGGTACTAGATATTATCTTCTTGAGTGTTGTTCAGGGTGGCACTATACCAGTTGGGTGACCAATCAATTTATCTATGGAGGGCTTCATGACATCTAGGTCGATCCATATACAAGTGTTTTCTTATGGGATACCATTCAAAGGGGTACCAATAGGTTACAAGGGTGGTCAACAGATGTGCGCTTAAGTACTACTTTCATTTCCTATGTGTATGAATCCTTGACCATGGGTTTATGCATGTAACGATAGATCTTTGTAGCTTTAAGACATTGAAATACGTCTCTACCTTGAAAAAAAATTAACCTGCAATTTTATGTCGAGGATAGTGCTCTGATACCACTTATAGTATTCCAGATATAAATTAGTATGCGGAACATAAATAATTAGCTAGAAATGGCATAGAAACAATGTTATAACCAGAACAATACCACAATAATACCAGAATAATACCATAATGACACCAGAAAAGAGCACTTTGATTACTGAGAGCAATATTCACTTGCCTCTTCGAGGGGGAAACCTCTAGCAAAGCATAGCTCTATTAAAATAATATGCAAAACAATATTTCTCAAACCCTATACTTCTATTTATACTAAATCTATCTATCCAAAAGAACAATCTAGAGGAAGATCCTTCTAAAAGCGGAAGCTTCCATTAGGTCTTCTTACATTTTACTTACTCTTCCTTATTTATAGGCCTTATTAATATTGACCTTTATTACATGGAATTATATTATTTTACCTATGTGAGAGGTTAGGGAGGTTAGTTCCCTAACAAAGGAAGAGTCCCAAAATGTTTAAGTGTAGAGACTAGTGGAGCATATGGAGAAGAGTGGTGAAAAGAGGAAAATGGTTAAGTGTGGAGATGGAAGGTGAGGGAGATAAGTGATGAGAGTACTTCACAATTCGAAAATGGAGAGGAGAATATGATACTTCAAAAAATTCTTCATAATTTATCCTTCAGACCTTTAGAACAAATCTTGAATAACTTAGGCATGCAGAAACAAATTTTTGATCCGAAAAGTGCATGATGAAGCTAAGACTGAGGGCTCAAGAGTGAACTTATAAGAGTTAAAAAAATGTCTTCTTTTTATATCAAGGATTTTATGAATCCAAGAGTGGAAAAATATAGATGATAAAATTTTGGTTAACATCTCATTATAAAATGAAACAAATACCCATGAGCATAGTTCACTTTGTGTGTCAAGCTCATTTAAAAATGAAACAGATAACTATGAGCATAGTTATTTTTTGGTTTCAATCTTAAAAAACAAAATATACCCCCCTCCAATTAATTTGATTCTTCCAATAGATCTCATACCTAAACCTTCATTTCATCCACCTATGTCATTTGATCCTCTTTGTTCCTCCCTCTCTAGTGAACCTATTCCTATTGGTAGGCATGAGTCGTTTCGAGTGAAAAACAAGAGTCGGTGGATGAAATGAAGCTTAGGGGGCATGTCTCTAGCCTTTGGACATCATACTGGAGTTAATCCGCTAGCTTTTTTCTATCATGTTGGGGGAAAATTACCAACCTATGGACATCATGTTGGGAATTAAACCCGCTAATGGGCATCACTTGAGCATAGTTTCATTCTCTTTTTCAAGATCGTGTAAAAATGAAACCATCCCCGAGCATAGTTTTATCCTTTGTTTTAAGCTCATGTAAAAATGAAACCAACCTCGAGCACAATTTTATTCTATGTTTCAAGCTCATGTAAAAATGAAACCGACCCTGGGCATAGTTTTATTCTCTGTTTCAAGCTCGTGTAAAAATGAAACTGATCCAAAGAAAAATTGTATTCTATGTTTCAATCTCGTGTAAAAATGATACTCACTCTGATCACAGTATCATTTCTATGTCAAGCTCATTAAAAAATGAAGTAGACAACCGAGCATATTTTTATCACTTTTTCAGTCTCGTAAAAACTATATGAAAAAGGAACTCTTTGGGGTCTCCTTTAATCTCTTTTCAGACTCCCTAAACATGAAAATATTTTTGAGTGAGATTGTTTCCTTTCACACTTGTTAAAATTTTTGAAAGTTCATCTATTCAGTATAAGTTTAACCCTTTTTAGGATTGGATTGACTAATTATGAAAAAGGAACACTTTAGTCTACCTAGACTACAAGAGTTACCCCTTGTATTGTTTTACACTTTTTTGGTCTTGGGGGACTAAATTTATGAAAAAATAAAACCCTTAGAGTCATATTTAATATCTTTTCAAACTCTCTATACATGAAAATACCACCGATATTTCCTTCTTTGGTATTGTAAATGTATGCATTGAAGAACCCATATCTGACCAACCCCCTCCTACTTCAGGTTCATTAAACATGTGATGAGGGACTTATCGAAGATGAGATATACCAAGAATTTGGTATCCTCAATCTCATTAAAAAAAAATAGGTACTCTTCGTTCATGATGGGGGGGAAATTTAGGGAAGTGGGTCAACTTTTGGAAAGTGTTATGGAAGTTGTATTGTTGTCTCCCTTGAACTTGCCACATCTTTGTGTCTCATCTTACAGTTGGGTAATATGCTTGTCTCTAAGTCATAACAATCCTATGAGTCTTCATACTCCTTCAACTCACTTGAAGAGTGCCCCAGTGATCGTTGCACTATGATTTGGTCTATCTTTCAGTCGATTCAATTCTTCCAAGTCATTTTTTGTGCCTCATAATGTTCAAGGGAAGTTTCACTTCAAACCAACCACTCTGTAGTATTACCAACTTTCATCCTCGTGTCAGTCCATAATCATTTGATCTATCATATTACATCACTTTATTGTGTCATTTTCATGTCGATGATGGGGGAAACATCATGGCCATCCTTTGACGATTCTGTTCCTGTCAACTTCAACACATTTTCTAGGAATTAGACTTAGAAACTAGTTTGTACCTTAGAACCTATATGCCTCAATGGAAGGTCTCTTCTCTTTCAACAATAGGTTTACATAATTGGCCTCTGATCGAATGATTCCATGAATGTTCGACTTGAGATCATTTATTCACATTCATTGTAATTTACTAGAGTACCTTGGGAGTCATTGTCATCATTGGTTATTTCCATAGGATTTTTATCATTGTTTTGTTGTCTCCCTTGAACATGGCACTTGTTTTTGTCTTTTCTTACAGTTGGTTAATCTGCTTGTCTCTGATTCATGCCAATCCTATGAGTCTTCATACTCCTTTGGTTCACCCAAAGAGTTCCCCGATGATCGTTGCACTATGTTTTGGTCTATCTCTCAGTCGATTCAATGCTTCCAAGTCATTTGTTTTGCCTCACAATGTTCAAGGGAAGTTTCACTTCAAATCAACCACTCTATAGTATTACCAAATTTCATCCTCATGTCAGTTCATACTCATTTGATATATCATATTACATCCCTTTCTTGTGTCAATTTCATTTCAATGATGGGGGGGGGAATCATGATCCTCCTTTGATGAGTCTATTCTTGTCAACTTCAACACATTATCTAGGAATTATAATTAGAAACTAGTTAGTACCTTAGAACCTGTATGCCTCAATGGAAGGTATCTTTGATTTCTATAGTAGGTTTACATCATTGCCCTCTGATCGAATAATTCCATGAATGTTCAACTTCAGATCATTTATTCACATTTGTTGGAATGTACTAGAGTACCTTGGGAGTCATTGTCATCATTGGTTATTTCCATAGGATTTTCATCATTGTTTTTTTGTCTCCCTTGAACATGGCACTTGTTTGTGTCTTGTCTTATAGTTAGGTAATATACTTGTGTATGACTCATAGCAATACTATGAGTCTTCATACTCCTTTGTCTCACCCAAAGAGTGCCTCGATGATCGTTGCACTATGTTTTGGTCTATCTCTTAGTCGAGTCAATGCTTCCAAGTCATTTGTTGTGCCTCACAATGTTCAAGGGAGGTTTCACTTCAAACCAACCACTGTACAGTATTGCCAGCTTTCATCCTCATGTCATTCCATACTCATTTGATCTATCATATTACATCAATTTCTTGTGTCATTTCCATGTCTATGATGGGGGGAACATCATGGCCCTCCTTTGACGAGTCTATTCCTGTCAATTTCAACACATTATCCAGGAATTAGAATTAGAAAATAGTTAGTAACTTAGAACCTTTATGCCTCAATGGAAGGTATCTTCTCTTTCGAAAGTAGGTTTACATCATTGGCCTCTAATCGAATGATTCCACGAATATTAGACTTCATATCATTTATTCACATTCACTGGAATTTACTAGAGTACCTTGGGATTCATTGTGATCATTGCTTATTTCCCTCGTACTTGTTAATGGAATGCATCTGTAATGACCCCTCTGTTACGACATCAAATAAGTGAGTAAAGTAGAGGTAAAAAAAAATTTAACATTATGACAAGTACTACACAGTATTAACATACTTCAATAACACACATTCTATTATCATAATAATCACATCATGACAACAATTGAAATTTATCATCACTTACAACCAATAAAATAATTTCATCGCTAGCGATAACAAGATGTCTACTTGCCCAACCTACCTGCAAGGTTAAGAACTCTAAGAAACATAATCAACACTCAAGTCTTGGATTCATCCGATTGATTTTGACCATTTAAGTTCTCAGGACTATCGACTGTTATGAAGAACAAGGAGATATATAATTCCATTAACCACAATCATACTCCAAAAATTTATGACTAAATCAACAACAATACCCTTCATAAATTCTTTAAATACAAAGTATAATCTACTACGATTTAACAATCATTAATGAAAATTTCTCGTGAACTCATCAAGGGAATTTTATAACACTTATCATGAATCATAACAATAATTTCCACTTATCATGCATGCGCTAAAATCCACTCATAAGTTTTCTAAATAGAAGGTACTACACTTTTCAAAATCCTATTGGAAAATAATCAATTTTGTTCAAGTTAAAACTCACAAATATCATTTAATTCAAGACTCTAAAAACAAGAGTCAACAACAATTCTTATTTGTACAGGTTGAGTCGTGATTCCAAAATGATAATAAAATTTAAGTGTCCCAAAAATAGTTTCAACACCCATAAATCTTACGGCGAATAAGGGGGTTAATCGAATTTCAACTAACACATAGAAATCACAATGGTCTCAACATAGATTAGAAAATTTTACAGTGGATCAAATCTTAAAAATTAAAAAACAACACATTTTATAGCGACCAAATTATATAGTGATTAATAATTTTAAACACAGTGGCTACGATTTGATTTGGCAACAAATCAAGAATTTTCTCATTATAGGAGCTGCAAATAGATTTGGAGAAAATCAAATAATGTTCTAATGATAGGAGCTACAAATAGATTTGGAAGCAATTCAATATTTTTTTCAATTACAAGAGCTAGAATATGATTTGGGAGTGAATCAAATAATTTATATTGACATGAGTTACAAATAGATTTGGAAATGATTCAATATTTTTTCAATTACAGGAGTTGCAATATGATTTGGCAGCGAATCAAATAATTTCTAATGGCAGGAGCTACAAATAGATTGGCAGTGATTCAATATTTTTTCAATTATAGGAGCTGCAATATGTTTTGGTAGAAAATAAAATAATTTCTACTGACACGAGCTACAAATAGATTTGGCATCAATTCAATCCTATTTCAATTCCATGATTTGACAATTAAAAGGGCAGATACAATAAGTCTTAGTTCCATAATTACAAATATTTCAATAGTCATTATTGCCTAATAAAATTTAAATTGTCAATTACTTATTATAATGATCATAAGGGTTAAGTATGATATTTCATTTCCATTATAGAGACCCGAAGAGTTCAAATCAAGGTTCTGTTTCAATTTAGACCACAATGACTTTATTACAATACATTTGACAAAGGTAAATCCCAAAACATAGGTTAAAACTTAATTTCTTCTATACAACAAATGGTAATAACTCAACAAAAATAAATTCCTCGGATTGGTACAATAGACAACGACCCTATCCATTCTCTCAATCACCGAATTTCTCACAATTTAAATATCCATACAGTTTCCTATAATCAAAAATTAGGATTTGATTGGGAGGCTATCAGGTAAGTCGCCAAATAGGTTAAGTATCAAATTGGAGACATTCAATAAATTCTGAAGTCAAGTGATATTTTAATGTGCAGTGAACAATTAAACTCCAAAATTCTGGGTTGGAAATGAGTTGACAACAACCCGAACTTAGAAAAGGGTTAGAATATCAATTGAGTGATACCAAGAAGCATAGTTATGGTGCCACTTAAACATACACTAATATTTTAAGTCTAAGTTACTACGAAAGGATAACTACCAGTGCGCTTTACTCAAGGGGGTCTTGTCATGATAGGGTCACAGTGATCACACCCAAAAGATTCTACTGTAACTCTTTACAAGGTTTAATAATCACATTTGAACTACCAATAGTTGGGCAATGCTATTCAAGTCAGTGAATAGGGTCTGCAAATAAATGACAGTGACTCAAAATTAAAAAGCTTTTCCCAAACGTAAAACTCTTCAACGCTCCAGAAATTCAATCCAGATCTTCAATTAAAAGGGTAGTGGTCATGGTAAATCTTCTGGGATTCAATTTTAAAAATAAAAACAACAATTAATTGAAGTCTTCCAAAATGCAAACAAAGAAGAAACGATTTAAAAATCGATCTCCCAATTTATGTAACAAGTTTGCAGATATCATATTGAAGTAAGGAAGTTCAAAAAAGTAAATTCTAAGCGCACATTCAACTGAATTCTAATCACAGAGAAACAATTTAAAGAAAATCTCAGGAATTGAAAATTCGGGTTGTAAAATGATTGACAACGCAATTAAACAATTAAGGAAAAAATTCACTTGGAAAAATTACAACGATCAACCTCAACATCAAAGTCTATAAAAATTTGACAGTAAAATAAATCAGATTTCTGGGTTGTATATTAATTGGACATCATTCAAATGAGACTCTACAACGTGATTCTGCCATTTAATTTGGCAGTGAGATACAGATTTTAATTTCAGGAAGAAAAAAAATGCGGTGATTAAAAAAAATGATTTTCATACTCATAATTTACAATAAAATATAATTATTTTCTTCTAAAATGTAAATTTCTTGAAGACATCCCTATAAATTCATATTTCAAGAGTTGTATTTTAAATTGACAGCGACAACTTAACATTAGAATTTTTGTTTATAACATAAATGGAAGTGAACAAACTTAATCTTAATTACAAATCACTCTCTTTACAAATTACAAAATCAAATTAAAATACCGGAACCGTTGAAGATGGGGAATTGATGAAGTCTGTCAATGCCTTGTGTTCCTTCTTCTTCCTACTTGCTAATCACTGATACTTCACTTGTACCTACCAGTCAATGCTAGGGGTACTCTTCTTCCCCCCTAGCCCCCCGAGCTGCAAATGGGACACACACAAGAAACCAACAAGTAATAGCTCCAAGGCTTTCCTCTCAAGGTAGAGCTTCCACTCTTTCTACAATCTTGGTATCCCAACTCTCACAAGTAAAACAAAGTCAAAACCATTTTGGAAGCATAACTTTACCAAGAATAAGTGTGATCCATTTACCTTCTAAACCATTTGTTTTATATAAATATTCCAAATGACACATGTCCTCATGCACAATTAATTATATTTTTAATTCATTTAATTATTAATATTCACCCACACACTTGTCACACTCTCCCCAAGTTGCACAAGTATATACCATTTTTACTTTATTTAAAGAGCCATTTTTCCTTACATTCCCCAATGTGTTCCTATTTTTGCTCTTAGTTGTCCTTTTTTCCCCCAAATTCTCATTTAATGGGTGTCTCCTAACTAGATGATAGTTACAGTTGGATTAGGAGTATTTTTCTAGTTAGACTAGTGGTAGCTAGACTCTAGATACCATTATGTTTGTACACCTATTGTCTCATATTTTATTTCTTTCTATTTTAAAAATCCCTTTTAATATTTTCATTCACATGTGCATTCTATCCAATATTTATATTTTTCTCACTTTTTCTTTAAATTGATTTATCTCTATTCTTTTAATTTATTTAGTATTTTAATTTAGTCCCCTAACTAAACGTAGACTTAGGCTTAGTCGTAGAATTAGGATTAGACTTTTATTGGGATTTATGGTTAATAAATTCACTCTTTAATTAATTATTTTAATCTGACAAGGTCTAATCAATTCAATGTTTTGAAGGCCACCTATATTTATTCACTCAAGTTTTTAATTACGCGACATGCCCTTCAAGACGCACCTTCATGCTCCAAGGGTGTCACTCGCCTTTGACTAGTTTTGGATGTTTGATCCATATTTAGGAGTGGAACAAGCTCATTAACATACTAAATACAATAAACACAAAGATATGAAGAACAACACAGATATCCAGTGAACAATATCTTCTATTGAATAAATGAAATAGGATAAAATTGTAAAACTGCAGAACTGAAACACTTGCTCGAATGATGGTAGCTATCTCTAAGAAGAGATGTGGATTCTACATGCATTCTTTTGAGAATAATGATTATAATGAGGCTCCAGAGGAATTTATAACATTACTCATGAATTCCAAAACTCTAGACATAAAAAAAACCTAACCGTAGGAGATGAAACAACAAAAGTTATGTGGGCCCCTATGGGTAAGTTGGTACCTCAACTTCTCGGGGTCATAAATTGTGGATACAACCTTCGTTTTAGGCACGTGATAACCCATTGGAAAGGTCTTCTCAATAACTATGCATCACTGTGTCAAACTCTGACTCCGTCTATAATTTGATTGTGGCGAGACAAAAAAACACTTTTTAGGGCCCCAAAATGGCCCTGGAAGTACATAAAGATGTGGTGACATGAAAGCATATACAATAATCCAATTGGATTAGGTGGGAGGCCACCAATGTCCACCTGGAAGATGTGTAGGGATTCAGACAACCCTAAAAGTGTAGCCAAGAGCTAATAGGTGGTGGCGAAGTCTAGATCTTGATGATAAAGTTGCGGCCACTCAGATGCTTCATGTGCACAGGAATGGACCACAGTGATGAGTGTAGCCACGGGGGGTTGACTGAGGCAGTCAATGACACAATTTGTGCTCGCTTTCTTATACTTGATGTTGAGATGTAAATGTTGTAGGTAGGTGGACCAATTTTGATGGTGGTCGTTCTGCAACTTCCCATGTGTCTGTATGAACTATAGAGGCTTGTGATCAGTGTGGATGATTGTCTCCTTTCCTAGAATGTAATGTTTAGATTGACATTAAGATTGTAAAATGGAAAACATTTCCTTGTCATAGGTGGGGCATTTCTAGAAAATATCTGAGAGTGTCTCATTATGGTATGCCACTGGATGACCGTGATGAGTGAGAACTATGCCTACAACATAGTCAGATGCATCAATCTCAATTTGGAATGGTTGTTGTAGATCGGGAAAGGAGAGTATTGGAGCCTAGGACAAGCGATGTTTCAAATCATCAAATGCTCTTTGTTGTTCTTTTCCCCACATGAAATTTTCCCTGCCACCTCCCTTGGTCACTTGGATGAGGGCCCATGCTATATGGGAGAATCCCAACATGAACCATTGATGGAAGTTATCCTGTCCCAAGAAGCTCTGAAGCTCAGTTAGTGTGGTCAGGGATGGATAGTAATGGATGACTTGGATCTTAGCTGGATACACCTTAGGTTTCGTAAGTCAAGGATATAAGTGACATATGGAAGCCACTTAGCTAGTGCCAAGCTAGTAGTGACGTCAACAAGTTACCTCACTCCAGGAGTCTGTCCTTCGAGGGAAACCAAGAGCTACCTGAAGCACAAAACGTCGAAGTCAATGCTAATCGTTGATCTAAGATCCTCCAGATTCTCACATGACCATTAGTTCAATACATAGTGGAAATATGATGTAAGCACTCCCATTTTGACCACTTTGGTGCTGACCAACTCTAGTGGAAATTGGAACAAAAAATTGTTGACAAATTGTCCTCAGACACATAATTTTATTGATAAAGAAAAAGTAATTATAATCTGAAGTGAGGACTCATAATCAACTTAACCTCACTTGAAGAAGGATTTAGTTTATATTTCTCAACTCTAAACTATAATCTAGGAGAACAATCAATCACATAATCACATGAGTATGATAGGTGTCCTTTACATAGAAGCTAGGTGTCCTTATCCTAAAAAACTAGAATAAACTAATTTTCTAAAAACATTTAATCTAGAAAATACTTAGACTATAGAACTTTAGGATTATGAGGCTAATAATCTCCCTTTTAATTCAAAAGTTCATTTTTACAAATACCAAGTTCATTTTTGAACTTAGTGAACTTTATTATACCAAGAGATTTGGTAACAATATCTGAAGTTTGATCTTCAGAAAGACAAAACTGGGGCTTGATGATGTCTTTGATGATGAACAATTTGATGAAGTGGTACTTGGTGTCGACATGTTTAGTATTTGAATGAAATACTAGATTCTTGGCCATCTTTATTTCTGACTAACTGTCAATCAATAAGGTAGTTGGTGATTTTTGAGTTTCACCAAGATCTTGTAAAATTTTGCGTAGCCATGCAATCTCACATTCTACTTCCCAAGTTGATATGTACTCTGCCTCTACCGAAGAATTGGCAATTGTTGTCTGCTTTTTGCAATTCCAAGATATTGTTGTTGAAAGCATATTCATTAAATAACCTGAAGTGGATGTTCTGTCATCAATGTCACCTGCAAAATGAGCATCTGAATATCCAACAAGTGTAAACTTTTTGTTCCTTTTGTAGAGAAGACCAAAATATTTTGTACCTTGAATGTATCTTAGTACCCTTTTTGTTGAATTCCAGTGACTTTCCCTTGGTTCTTGCATAAAACTTGAAAGTATACTGACTGAATATGACAAATCTAGTCGAGTATTTGTCAAATAAATGAGACATCCAATCAATTTCTTATACTTTGTACTGTTTACCAATTCCCCCCATTCAAATTTTGAAAGTTTCAATTTATGCTCCATTGGGGTAAGTGAAGGTTTACAATCTTCCATGCCAAATTTCTTTAACAATTCAGTGGCATACTTAGTTTGACTAAGGAATATTTGGTTATCATGTTGAGATACTTCAACTCCAAGATAATAATGAAGTGTCCCTAAATTAGTCATTTTGAACCCTACTTTAAGTTCTTCCTTAAACGATTTGATGTGAGCTTAATTATTTCATGTTATGATTAAGTCATCAACATAGATTACAAGTATCACCATGTGCTTATCTTTCATTCAAAAAAACAATGTATGATCTGATTCACTTCGTTAAAAACCCACCTTTCGTAGGTATTCATCGATTTTTGCATACCAAGCTCAAGGAGCTTGTTTCAATCCATATAAATCCTTCACAAGTTTTCAAACTTTATGTTCTTGTCCTTTAGATTCAAACCCTTGTGGTTGAGTCATGAAAATATCTTCCTTTAGATCACCATTTCTGCTCCATGGGGGTAAGAGAATGTTTACAATATTCCATGCCAAATTTCTTTAACAATTCAATACAAGTATCATTGTGTTCTTATCTTGTATTCGAAAATACAATGTATCATTTGACTCACTTCGCTAAAAGCCCACTTTTCATAGGTACTCATCCATTTTTGCATACCAAGATTGAGGATCTTGTTTCAATCCATGTAAATCCTTCACACGTTTGCAAAATTTATGTTCTTGTCCTTTAGCTTCAAAACCTTGCAGTTGAGTTGTGAAAATATATTCCTTTAGATCACCATTTAGGAAGGAAATTTTGACATCCATTTGATGCAATTTCCAACCATTATGTGCAACCAAATTGATAACCATTCCGATAGTATTCCATTTAGATGTGGTTGCAAAAGCTTCTTCATAATAAATTCCTTCCTGTTGAGAAAAACCTTTAGCAACAAGTCTTTCTTTGTACTTGTCAATTTTACCATTGGGCTTGTACTTTACTCGATAAACCCATTTACAACCGATAGTATTAATATCATGTAGACAATCAACTAAGTTCCAAGTCCCATTTGAAAGTACTGAATCATATTCATTAATCATTGCTTCCTACCATTATTTATGTCCAATTGCTTCAACAAAAGAAGTAGGTTCACTGGAAGCATGAGCAAAATTTGCTTCTACTCTTGAAGATCCCCTAGTTCATGTTTTGTTAATTTCATCAGAATGAACATCTTGGAGAAGTTCTTAGGCCCACTTTGGATTCTTATGTTGAGTGGATTGATGATCCGAATCACCATTATTGTTGAAAAGTAGATTTCAAAAAATGAGGCTCTTCTTTCATTTGAAATATCTGAGGTTGGAGAAGATTCTTTTGAATATTCAGTAACAGAAGAGTCTTTTGTAGTTTCATTATCAGATGAATTAGAAGAATTTTTTGATAAAGGGATGTATTCTGGAGAAACAAAGTATTTTTCAAACCCAAATGTTTGATTTGACTTGTTCAACTTACCTTTATCCTTAGTGTTTTTCTTCTCTAAACGCTTAAGGAGATGATTAATCTCACCTAAACTGTTACTTTTTGTTTCATAAAAAATTACATCTCTACTGACAATGAATTTTCCATCGGAAAGAAACATATAGCCTTTCTATTCATTAGAGTGTAAAATGAAGGTACACTTCATACTTCGGTTTTCTCATTTAGTCCTCTTTTCCTTAGGAACTAAAGCATAACAAGTTGATCCAAAAACCCTAAGATGGTTTACCTTGGATTTAAAATTGTACCAAGCTTCATAAGTTGTTTTTCCATCTAAAGCCAATGTAGGTGATCGATTTCTAAGATAAAATGTAGTATGGACTGCTTCAACCCAATATTTTGTGCTCAACCCTTTAAACTGCATCATAGATATTTCCATGCCCATGAGAGTTTTGTTCATCCTTCCAGTAACTCCATTATGTTGTGGAGTATAGGAATTTGTTAGTTTCCTCTTGATTCCATTGTCTTGAAAATAATCATTGAATTTAGTTCACATGAATTCACCTCCATTATCTGTTCTCAAAGATGCAACCTTTTCTCTTGTTGCAATTTCAACTATGTGTTGAAAATTTTTAAACTTTTCAAAATCTTCATACTTTCCCTTTAAAAAGTATACCCATGTCATTCTAGTGTAGTCATCAATGAACAATATAAAGTGTTGACATCCACCGAAATAATATTCCATTGGACCACATATATCACTGTGAATCAAGTCCAAATACTTTGTTTCTCGCCATGAGCTGGTTGGAAAAGATTCTCTCTTTTGATTGCCAAAAATACAAGCTTCACATTTGGAGTTTTCTTTCTTGAAAGTTGGAAAACCCTTTACCAAATATTGGGACTTAAGTTTCAAGGGACTATCAAAGTTTAAGTGACCAAATCGAAAATGCCATAATCTGAATGAAGACATTTTAGAATTCACTGTTGTTGCAAACTATTCCTTTCTTTGGATAACTTTCCCATTCATTATTAGTAACTTCCAATCTTCATATCCTGTCATTGTTTTTTTCAAGTTATCATTCTCTGACTTAATATTCACCAAACCATCTTGCATGATGATTTGATGTCCAACTTGTTTGATTGTGACTAAGGATAACAATGTTTTCTTAAAAGTTGGTACATACCAAACATTTGAAATCCATTTTTCACCAATTCCAGGGAGAAATACTTTCACTAAACCTTTTCCTTGAGGTATATGAGTTGTGTCATCAGCTAAATAAATGGGATTTAGTTGAACATCTTGATAATTCCAAAAATAGTCTCTACGATAAGTCATATGATGAGTATCCCTTGTGTCCAATATCCAATCATTTTCAAATGAATTGTCTTGATGAACTGCTGAAAAAACATATTCATATTGATCATCCTGGTCATCTTGATCCTCTGCATATTGAGTTGATCGTTGATAATTTGAATTTGATGTCTTCTTAAACTTTGGAAATTGATCATTGCTTGTAAGACAATTTTATGCATAATGACCCATCTTTAAACATCTTTTACATCTCACTTGATTGAAATTTTTGCCTCTTCCTAACTGTGCATTATTATTGGGAGGATAACTTTTAATTTTATTTTTATTAAAATGGCTACGACCTCTACCTTGACGATGACCTTTTCCATGACCTTGATTATAAGACTGATAATAAAAATTTCCAAAATTTGATTTTCTTCTTCCTTTAGAACTTTCGGCTTTAGTGAAAAGAAGATCTTCTCCTGATTTTTTTTGTTTTCCAAAAGATTTACTATGATGATCCAGTAATTCACTAAGTGAATCAAAATAACTTATTATTTATTTGCAAAGTCTCAAGATAATTCTTATAAGATTGAGGCAAGCCATTTATCACAATGGAGACTAGAAAAATATCTTCAAGTTTAGGAAAACCACCTTTGATGATTTCCTAATGAATGTTCTTAATTATTGAAATGTATTCTCATACATCACCATTATCTGCTAATCTTCATTTAAGAAATTTCATTTGTAGATCAACTCTATGAGATGCAACATGTGTATCAAAAATCTTCTTGAATAGATTCCAAGAAGACCATTCATCTTTGTAATTCTCAATATGTACAAACATGTGTTCAGTTACAAAAGAGCGCAACAAAGCAAGTGTTTTTTCATCTTTCAAATGTCATTTAGATAAAGAAGTAGCGTCACTTGGTTTAGTTGGAGCAGTATCACCATCATAAATACCATGCCATAATTCATTATAGATCAAAGTGTTATGCATGTGCCGACTCCAAGATTTGTAATTCTTGGTTCCATCTAACTTATCTGATTTTGTGAATAAAATGATTAATTTTGACATGATGTTAGATTTCCTTATTGCAAGATTGCAAGTGAACAATCCACAAAACTCCAAAATAGAGACACAAGGCACCAAAAATAAGAGTATCTTATCCACGCAAAAATACCACTTTTAAAGGCTTGGACTTGACCTTTTAAAATTCTCGTTGAAAAAGGAGTTTGAGAGAGTATTTCACTGGACTCTTCTCAACTCTTAACTCAAAGGTTACAATCAGAAATTTCATAATTTTATCATTTTACAAGACTTATATTCTTATACAAAAAGAAATAATGTGACCCCCCTTGAATTTAAGCCTTCAATAACATGAATAACCCCTTTTGAGATAAACATTATTCATATTTTCACATAGACCTTTTATCACTTTCTTTTATACTTTAAATAATTTCTTTTAAAGTATATTCACATATACTATTACATTTATGCTTTATGATATATTTTAAAACTTTTGAAGTTTTAATAATAAAGGACCTATCTTTTTATTAGTTGCAAATACATGCAATCCAGCCATATCAAAACTGTCCACCAAAATCATGCAAAAGAGGCATTAGATTTTTGTTGCACTGGTTTCCATGCTATTCCTCCAGGTAATTCCCAACACAAGAGGCCACACATGCCTTGCCAAATTCCTTCGACACTATTCAATGATTCGATATGTGGTCCAAGCACCAGGCTTGTTTGGAGGCACCAACAACGAGGTACTAATCTCTCAGATCCCAAGTTTATCAGATTGGGTGATACCTCAAACATCCACCGTGTGAGCTCTCTACAAATCTTGAAGGAGTTTAAAATCACTGGAGGCACCAAAATTTTCAACTGTGGTCACTTGTCACGATTTGGTAATGCTCCAATTTCAAACTCAAGATTAAGGAAATTTTGCGTTTCCTAGCAAGATTGTTGTTGGAGAAGATCTTATTTTGGAGAAGATCGCTATCAGAAAAGAAAATAGTCTCGGATCCAATAGGGAATAGGGATCCAATATCAGGCGAGTTGAACCTTGTTGCATCGACATATTTGGAAATAATTTATTATTCCTTGATGCAACCTTCTTCTATGGAGCTTTCTTCACTCGAGAATTTCAACTTCCAGCCTCATGAACTCGCGTCTGGAACAAAGGAAGATTTGGATTCTTTTTCTCAGTGGATTGGTGCCACACTTGTGGGATTCCTCTAATTTGGCTGCATATGATTCTCACTTTGGATTCATTTTGATTAAGAGTGTAAGGAAGTCATTGAATGGAGGGTACGGTCCCAACAGACGCACCAAAATGGAGGATACGTGTTATCAGACTAATCAGTAGGTGCGGACACTAACAGATCTCCCTAGATCCACCTGGATCTAGAACAAAATAGGACAGGACATGACTCTTTCCCTAAGTTATGACCATTGAATTAGCTAGTAAGGAGGAACAAGTGTCATGTGTAACAATACGCTAAATTCGTTTACCAAATCTACCCAATGTGAAGAAGAGAGATCGCACAGGTAAAAATCATTTGCACCAGATATATTGGATCTGAATCGATGTAGATTGATTTACTTTTCCAGATTCAAACATAAAACAAATTTCTATCCGCCCAATACGAAGAAGAGAAGATAAAACGATGGCTCGAGTTATATTTTGTTTTTAAATTGACAAAACCCAATTGCCAGATTTTTACATATCTGCAACAATTTACATATATCTTGAAGCATTGAAGCATCAATATTGATATTTATCAAAATATATATCTCTTTAACAAGAAATTTCCATATTTACATAGATCTGAAACAAATTCTGACAAAAAGATCCCTCTACTTAGATTACAACTCGTTTACTTGTTAAACAAAGTAGATCTGATCAGAAAATAATCTCGAATGAGAACAAAGAAATAATAGATCTGATACAAAAACTTTTAACTGCTAAAAATAATGATTTACCTTATCAAAATTTTCAAAAAACAAGTGTTGTAATCAAAATAACCTTTTCCTTATTGAATTAATAACAAAAATACCTTAGTATTGTTGTCCTTGAATTTGAAGAGATCCTGGATGATGTTGTGGAGACTCCCTCACTTCCTCAATCGATCACCAATCCCTCCATCACCATTTCACCATGGCTCTGATACCATGTTGACAAAGTTTCCTTAGACACCTAATTTTATTGATAAGGAAAAAGTGATTACAATATGAAGTGAGGAATCATAATCAACTTAACCTCACTTGAAGAAGGAACTAGTTTATATAGCTAAACTCTAAACTAAAATCTAGGAGAACAACCAATCACATAATCACATGAGTATGATAGGTGTCCTTTACATAGAAGCTAGGTGTCCTTATCCTGACAAACTAGAATAAACTAATTTTCTAAAAACATGTAATATCCCCCACCTCTTAGAGAGGTGATGAGGAGACTCAGTGGCCTGGGCACCCCCACTAGGTCATAGTCTCACATTGAAGAGGGGGAATTCAAGAAGTTAAAAGTTATATTTTTAAGTTGACTTAAGAAAGGAAAAGGATAAAGGAGTAAAAGATAACTCAACAGAAGAATAGAAGATTAACCATGGGAGTTAACCTAACTCAACAGAGAATTAGAAGGAAAAGTATAAGTA
>ML800446.1:113907-146662 GCA_009831015.1 Picea engelmannii | reverse complement strand
AGTGGGGCACCCCATTCAGTGGGAAATTCAGATCTACGGAGATTGAAAGGGATCTTGGAGATTCAGGCACCTGGGTTATTCTTACCATCACCCGATCTATCAATTGGCATATTTCTTAGGGTGATTGGACACTTTTGGCAGCAAGGCCGAGTTATTGAGGGTTTTAGCCTTCTATTGGAGCGTGGCATTCTTCAGCTGGAGAGTTTGGCATTCAGATCTACTTGTATTGATCTTCATTTCTTATTCAGCCTTTGGAGGCATTATTTAGTATTAGCAGGAGCATTTTGTAGCAGCTTATATCTATTGCTTGTACGACCATCTGAGGTTTATGCCATATCGGTCATCTATTGTATTGATCTTACATTAATCAAAATAAAAAGGTCAGATCTTTGCTTGTGCTTCTACATCTTGAATATATTGTGATCTCCATGTGTTGATGAATCTTGTATGCACTTAATAACTCAATAAATTAGTAGTATTTAGTGATTCCAAGAAAGAATTTGGCTTGGGATCATTACAAAACATTTAATTAATCTAGAAAATTCTTAGACTATATAACTTTAGGATTATGAGGATAACAACAATTACCTAGATCTATGAACCCCTGATGTCCCAAAGTAAATAGTGGTCGTCCATATCAATATTTGATTAAGTCATAGTCGTTGGATTAAGAAGTGGAAGGATAGTGTAAGGATCACACTAAACCATTGATTTGGTTCCGAAAATCATGCTAACCATTGGATAAATCCTTGTGAGAAGTAACCACTTCGGGAAGTTCAAACTTTGGAATACTGGATGATTCTAAGAGAGAATTTTCCTGAAGGTCGAAGTCGAGAGGACAAGTTTCCAACCCCTGGTCACAGGTTATGAACACAATAAGTTGTGTAGCATTGGGAACATCACTTAAATTAATAATATCATGGTTTACACATATGGTAACATCTAAATGGTTTGATGGAAGTGCCTCTGCAGAATACAATTTCTGTAATATTTGCGGATACATGGAATCGAGTTAAAATAAATCGATTCATACATGTGATCGATTTATGGAAATCCTTCACAATAATGTTTAAATAATAATAGTGATTATTCTTAATTTAAAATGAAGAGGTTTGATGGTCCAAACAAAGGGACATAATGCTTCATAGCTCACACCAATTGGAAGATTATATAAACAAGAAAGAATGGTGAGAATAAAGTGTCTTTGAAGTCTATATCAAAATATCAAAATAGAAGCAAAGTCCAAGAAGAAGAACTTATGATTCTTATGAAGTGAGAGTGGAAGCGAGGAGATCAGAAGGATTCATATCCCTTACTAAGTAAGTGCATTTCGAGGGAGTCGGTGCTTCCTAGGTTTGGTACCCTAAAGACAAGGGAGTTGGTGCTTACTAGGGTTGGTTCCCTAAAGACAAGGGAGTTGGTACTTCCTAGAGTTGATTACTTGAAGAAGTGGATTTGTGTCTCCTAGAATTGGTGCTCTAAAAATGATCGGTGTGCTTTATTATTCTTCATAAAATCCTTGTAATTGCTATTAATTATATTTATATAATTGATTTTATAAACAAGTATATTGTTGATATATTGTTGTAATTAACAAAATATAAAAGTAACTGCTAATTGTTGAAAGAGGGTAATAATGATTTACTCCCCCCCCCTCCCCCCTTAGTATTCCAACAATTGGTATCAGAGTAGGTTCCTTTAGCAAAGTCTAACAACTGAAAGATAGATCCTGAAGATGGATCAACAAGAGGTAATGTCTAACAAAAAAGAACCATTGTTCAATGGAGGTGGCTATGCTCTATGGAAAATAAGAATGAAAAACTTCATGTTGGCTCTTGGTTTTCATATCTAGAAATTTGTTATAGATGGTTACATTGCACCAAATACTCCACCCAAAGATGTTGCAGGAGAGAAATATGCAATGACAACTCAAGAGAATTTAAAGAAATTCTAGTAGGGTTGAAAATTTATCTATGTGTGAAGGTTATGCATTATAAGTCAGCCAAAGACCTATAGAACCTACAGACCTATAGAACTCAGTTTGAAAATCTAAAAATGAAAGAAGAAGAGAACATTGTTGAATACTTCCATAGGGTAGATGAAGTGGTTAATTCAATTAAAACAACATGAGAAGAACTCGTAGATAAAAATATTGTGAAAAAGATACTAAGGTCATTATTTATGAGATATGATGCCAAGATTTCTACAATTGAGGATAGGCCAGATCTTGACACACTCACAGTTGATCAGTTTCATGAAATTGTTACAGCATATGAAATGAGAACAGGGAATGATAAATCATAAAAAAGAGAAACAACCTTTAAAGCATCTAAAACAAATATGAGGAAAAGAAAAATGACAATGATGAGTTATCAGATATATCTAATGAGGAAACTTCTAACCTCATAAAGAAACTCAAGAAAGAGACAAAGGAATATAAAGGAAAGATTCATCTAATATGTTTCAACTGTGGAAAAATTGGACACCTTGCCAATAAATGTCCCCATCCTAAGAAAGAGGAAAGTGATGATGAAAGAACCTTCAAAAATCAGAAGAAAATAAAAACTAATAATAAAAAGAAGTTATACAAGAAAAACAAAATGTTCTTTACCCAAGAAGACAATAGCTCATCAGAAGAAAGTGAATAAGACGAACCGGAGCTTCTATTTATGGGAATAAAAAATCAATATGATAAACATTCAAAAGATGAAGAAGAAGTGAACTTCGAAGAAGAAATCCTTATTGTAATTGAAGAACTAAGAAAAACTAAGAAACCGAACAAGTTACTAAGGGAAGAGCTTCTAAAGATTAAATAAGCTACTAAATCAATATAGAGGGAAGTTTCAAAAACCATCAAAGAGTCAGAACAGATCATCAATGATTTGAAGTCCCATCTCCTGGAAGCTAATAAAATTGAAGAAGTCATTTTACAACAAATTAATGATAAAAACAAGTATGTTAGAAACTAGAAGTTGAGATTAAGCTACTAAAAAGTGAAATTGAGAAAGAAAAGAAGGGATCACAATTTGGAAATAGTTCAAAGATCTTGGATGAAATTATCAATAGTCAAAGGTAACCAAACAATAAAAATGGTTTGGGATACACCCAAGAATCAACTTCTACATCACAAGGATCTGTCAAGAAACCAACCAGTTACGCAGATGCTCTAAAAAACTCATTAATAAAATAAGATAATAAGGAAAAGATGATACCATTGAAAACTATTACACATAAACATAAATCGATACTCCCTACTAGATTAAAAGATGACAAGAAAAATACAATCATCAGAAGGAATCCCCCTAAATATCTATTTATTAGATATTGTTACTCTTGCAATAATGTTGGACATCAGGAAATACACTGCAAAGCTTATGGACAATACTATAGTAAAAATGTCCAAAGATATAAGAACAATAAGTACAATACATAGAAGAGAAACTATAACTCATTTTCTCCTTTGCAAAAATTCAATAGTGAATTCCAAGAATGCAACAAATATGGTCATAAAACTAGTGAATGTAGATTGCAAAATTATGATAAAAAGACAAATATTTCCCATAATCAAAAAGTATGGAAAAAAAATCAAACAGAGTTCAATGTAGCCTTATATGCAAGAAATCAAGGATGTTAGTGGTATATAGACAGTGGATGTTCCAAACACATGACTGGAGATCAAAGTAAATTTCTCTAGTTAAATAAGAAAGGAAAAGGAAAAGTAACTTTTGGAGATAACATGTCATCTAAATACAAGGAAAATAAACTGTTAGTTTAGGAAATAATAAAACCAAAGAAGAAGATGTACTTCTAGTAGAAAATATCAAACCAAATCTCCTAAGTGTAATTCAGACATGTGATCAAGGTCACATACTTACTTTTAATTCTCAAAAATGTTATATCAGAAAAAAGGACATTGGAAAGATAGTGGTAGTTGCACCAAGAACATCTAGCAATGTCTACATCCTTAATATAGATGAAGAAGAAAAATGTTGTTTAAACCAAGTAGATGAAAGTTGGCTATGGCTTAGAAGGTTGGGACATTTAATCTTTGACAACTTGATCAAAGCCAATGAGAAAAAGGTAGTTAGGGACTTGCCAAAAGTGATTAAGCCTTCAGATTCTATTTGTAAACATTGTCAAATAGGAAAGAAAACAAGAGTTAGATTCAAAACAAAAGAGAATTCCACAACAAAACCATTAGATCTTATTCACACAGATCTATGTGGACGAAATAGAACCAAAAGTACTTATGGTGAACAATATTTTATGTTGATTATTGATTATTACACAAGATTGACCTGAGTATTCTTTCTAAAAGAAAAAAGAATCCTTTGAGAAATTTAAAATATACAAATCTCTCGTAGAAAATGAAAGAGATCTAAAAACCAAATGTCTGAGATTAGACAATGGAAGAGAATTAACCTCTAAATATTTCATTCAATTTTGTGAAGATCATGGTATCAAAAGACAATTCTCATCTCTCAAGACTTGTCAAAAGAATGGAGTGGTAGAAAGGAAAAACAAAATAGTTCAAGAAGATGCAAGAACCATGCTAAATGAAGCCAAGCTTCCAGAAAACTTCTGGAGAGATGAAATATACACAATAGTACACATACTTAATAGAGCTCAGTTGAGACCCAACCATGACAAAACCCCTTATGAAATATGGTTTGGAAGGCCAACATCTGTAAAATACTTTAGAACTTTTGGAAGTAAATGTTACATAAAGAATGATGAAGATAACCTAGTAAATTTTGATCCAAGATCTAATGAAGGAATATTTTTAGGATATTCATCTAATAAAAAAACATAAATATGTTATGATCTTATACTACTAAAGATAGTGGAAAGTGTCAATGTAAAGATAGATGATCTAAAAAAGAGCATATCCCAAGGCATTGATAAACAATATCAACAAGAAGATGATGATGTAAAATCTCAATAGGAAGATGATGATGTAGAATCTCAACAAGAATATGAACCACATATTGATGAAGAAGACAAGTAAGAAACGCCCTTTCCAAGAGATCCATCAATTGTTTTTCAAAAGAATCATCTTGAAAGCCAAATTATTGGAGATAAAAGTGCAAGAGTGGAAACAAGAAGGAAACTCACTTTTGAATAAAAAAAAAGCAATGTTATCCATAATAGAACCTAAGTCGGTTAAAGAAGCTATCAAAATTAAAGATTGGATAAAATCAATTAATGAAGAACTAGACCAAATAGAGAAGAATTAGACTTGGGAACTAGTTCCATGACCCAAGGATAAGAATGTGATAGGAACCAAGTGGATATTCAAGAAAAATCTAAATGAAAATGGGGAGATTATAAAGAACAAGTCCAAATTAGTTTTCAAAGGATATTTTCAATTATAAGGTATTTATTTTGAAGAGAAGTTTTCTCCAGTAGCAAGACTTGAGGCCATCAAAATGTTCCTAGCATTTCCATGCTTCAGAAATTTCAAAATCTATCAGATGGATGTCAAATCAACATTCCTTAATGGAACACTAGAAGAAGAAGTCTATGTTGAGAAACCATAAGGATTCATGTTATCAGAAAATAAGGACTATGTGTGAAAGATGAAAAAGGCCCTATATGGTCTTAAACAATCCCCTAGAGAATGGTTGGTATAACCCTAAATTTCTCTACATATGCATACCTGGCCTTTGGCCCTCTTACTTACATTTTTTTTCCAAGCCATCACTAAGTTGCTCTTCTAAAAAACCCATTTTTTGAAGATGTATGTGCCTTGAACCAATACTTCCTGCATACGTACACATTATGCACCACTACAACCCGTGTACATACACATGTTGCACCACTACAACTCGCGTATACTTGCAAAAGTTGCAAAAAAAAAAAAAATCTCAACGAATTCGTTGAGATTTTTTTATTTTTTGCAAGTATACACGGGTTGTAGTGGTGCAACATGTGTACGTACGCAGGTTGTAGTGGTGCAACATGTGTACGTACACAGGTTGTAGTGGTGTAACAGGCGTATCTACGTGAGCAGTATTGGTGCAAGGCGCGTACATCTTCAAAAAATGGGTTTTTTAGAAGAGAAACTCAGTGATGGCTTGGAAAATGCAAGTAAGAGGACCAAAGGCCAGGTATGTGTTGGCATGTTTACAGCATAGTGTGTTTGTCATTGATGGCAAGAATAACAACGACGATAGTATGCTTACAGGCAAGAAAATAAACAATGATGGAAAATAGGGAAAGCATAAGTTCAGGAGAAGAAGCGAAAAGTATGAAAATCAAAGATCAGGAGGAATAGCGTGAGTATGCAGAGATCAAAGCTCAAAAGAGATAGCGCTTTGTTCTCTCCATAAGTTCATCCAAGGTCCAAGAGAAGGACTTGTAGGAGGAGCAAAGGTCAAGACCTTTGAACACTTAGAAAACATTCTAAGTCAGAGAGATAAAAAAGATCAGGAGGAAGAACGTGAGTGCCCATTGGATCACCAATATCGAATACCCGATGACCGTTAGATCAGTGCCCAATGACCATAGGAAGCCTAGAGGAGAATTACAGATCTCATCCGTTGGATTTGAGCATGAAGGATCAATAGTCGTTGGATCTAGAGATAAATGCATGAAGGTTAAGCCTTTGATGAGCGTAGGAGAGTAGACTTTTCAAAGTATCAAAGTCCTGAAGTAAGCAGGGAGAATCCATCGTCAAGACTGATAGGTGGCACATGATCCTCAACTCTGAAGAAAAACACTTCGAGGATTTTTCAATTTGAGACTTGAAAAACCTAAAGTCCGGAGAGTCCGAGAGCTGGAGTAAACGACAACAGTCAGATCAGTTTGAAGTGGAAGGAAAATATAAGCCAGAAGAGTTGCATCGCAGAAATATCGATCCGTTAATCTAGGATCCTGATCAATGAACATGATTCACTTCAGATCTAAACGATGCGAGGAGGTTACACTCTGTAAATCTTGAGAGTTGAAATTCCCAAAACGTGAATTTATGTCAGCTGTTGGATCATTCTAAGTGGAAGGAAAGGATAATATAGAAGAGCGGCATCACAAAGAGATTGAGCCATCGATCTAGGATTCTAATCGATGAACAACATTTAGTTTGGGTTTAAAGTCACAAGGAGGTTATGCTCCAGAATGTTTGAGGTATGAAATACATGAATCCTGAAAATCCGAAATAAATAAGGATCGTCATATTTGGAGGAAAAACGAGGATCGTTGGTTCAGGGTTGTTCGTCAGCAGACCACGTCAGAAAAAGGGCATAGTGCCAGACCTTGTCAGAATACCTCATCGACAGACCATGTCAGTAGAGCACATCAGTAAATGTGCATAGCATAATCAGGTGATGACAAGCATCAAGAGGAAATTGGCTCGTGCCATGTCAACAAGTGATGTAAGCAAGTTACGTCACTCCGGGAGAATTGCTTCGGGAGTTTCACCACCAATAAATGTCAAAAGTTCTGAAGTCCCAAAGGATGAAGGTCTAAAGACACTCTCAGCCATCGATCTAAGATACTATCCTAACCGTTATATCAAGGACACGTGGCAGATTCAAAGAACGACAAGAATCAAGTTGAAATCATCATTTTAGGTATGTGCAAATCATGAATCAGAGTGACACATGGAAGATACTTGTCTCGTGACATGTCATCAAGTGACGCAAGAGTTACTTCACTCTGAGAGTTTTACATCGGGAGCTTTACCACTAGCAAATGACAAAATACTTCGAAGTCTCGAATGTCGAAGTCTCGAATGTCGAAGTCCTGAAGTGGACACGAGATGTTCGATCTAAAAGATCACTTCGAGAGCATTCTCATCCGTCGATCTATTCTAGTGGAAGGATAGTGTAAGTTGAAATATTTGAAGTCTGGAGACGTGAAAGGATCGTGACCGTTTATCCAAAAGGGACACACGTCATTGGATCATGAACTATGGGTGAAATTCTCTGGGAGTAAGCGGAGTTTGAGAATCAAAAATCCCGAAGCCCAAAAGGCAAAATCAATATCATCCATTGGTTCGGAGGGACACATGTCACCTGATTGTTGAGACTAAGGATTGCACATGGACAAAGGAAAGAAGGAATAACCATCAATTTAAGAGGACATATGTCAGTATATCTTCCATTACGGAAGATATCTAGTCAACAACAACAGGATTTGAGATATCAAACACTCGGAGCCCAGATCATGAAGTAAATCTTAACTGTTGATGAAGGAAGGTAAGATCTGGTATGCACACTTTAGAGGACAGATCTAGACCATTCTTTCAAGAGCATCGTCAATATCGTGAGATCAACGATCATGCTCCATTGTGGGGCTAGAACATGTTCGGGTATTAATTTTTCATGAGCGGAATGCAATTGAAACCACAGTTTAGGAGAAAGGATGTGTGGAGGCTCGTAGTGAATTGTGCGGTGAAAAGAGGGTTTCCATCAAACCGCCTATGGACACACCCACAATCGCGTGGTCACATGAAGCTCATAGCCCAAGGTCATATCATGAAACAGATCTAGCACTCACTAGATAGAAATCAGGAAGCTCCTTTTGAATAGGCGTTTGGTCACCGTCGATGGTCACATGAAAGGAAGGGGCTCAACAATAAAATCTAGTGCCCACTGTGAAATTTTCTCAGGAATATAAATGCACTAAAGGGATGAGCGCACGTAGGTTCTCTCTATAACTGTCGAGACAGACTGATTGTAACTACAAAAAATGACTGATTGCATCTGCTAGAGAATTCGAAGAATATCAGGGTGATCGCCAGAGGAGATGAATAGTCTCAAGGTAACTTCCGGTGAAGTGAAGATTCGTCATTTAGACAATTTACAGATGGAAATGTGTCAAAGATTGTAATTGCCAAAGAAGTCAAATAATCTCAGGATAATGGCCACTGATGAAGAACAAACTCAGGATGATCACCAAAGGGGACGAAGAGTTGAGTGTATGCCCTAGTAGAGGACTTGGCATGATAAATATGCGCAGAACAGAGAATATGTGGTAGCTTCCGTGGATATTTATTCATGTGGGTAGAGGCATGTTTTGTGCCAGAGATGAAACACACAGAAGAGGTGTAGCGCATTGAATGTAAATAATACACAGAGCATAAAGCATAGAAGAAAGAGATAGATCAGAAATGATTATCTGAGAGAGGAAGAGAAAGATGAGGTGCGCATTTAGAGACAGAGAAGAAGAATAGAAATCTCAAGGAGAGGTGAGAAGAGAGAGACTGATGCAGTCTGAGCAGAGCAGTGTAGCAGAACAGTGATAACACTAGTAAGCCATAGATAAATGTTGTATCATTGTGATAAATTCAAGAGAAGAAAAGATTTATATTTCAATGTGGTAGGGAGGTGCTAGGGAGGATTGGTGTCCTTAGAGTTTCAAGAGGGTTCTTGAACAAAGGGAGTTGTAGCTTCCATTTGGTTGCAGCCAGAAAAACTAGGGTGGCAGGATGGTGCAAGGGAGAACTATTGTTCTCTGTTATATAGGTTGGTGTCTGTGTAACTGGAAGTTGGTGCTTCCTTCCAGTTGGTGTTGGAATACTCAGAGAGTTGGTGCTTCATTCTAGTGGGTGCTAGAGAAACCAAGCAGTTGGTGCTTCCTTCTAGTGGGTGCTAGAAAAACCAAAGAGTTGGTTCTTTCAACAAGTTGTTGCTTGTAAAAACATAGGTTGTAGCCTCAGGAGGAGTTGGATCTCATAAGAATGATAATGTACATAAAATAAAGATTACATATCATATCAAGAAGAAGAGGTTTTTCCCTTTATGGGTTTCTGCAGAAAATATCTATCTCTGTATATTTCATGTGTGTGATTGATGTTGAATACTCTATTTCTTACCTCCCTACATTATTGTGATTTTCATTGAGTGTCTTGTAAAGAGTTTAAATTAGGCATAATTGTTTAAGCATAGTAAGAACTAATTCACCCCCCCCCCCTCTCAGTTGTCCAATAATTGGTATCAGAGAGGGTTCCTTTTTTCTAAGGGTAGATCCTAGAGCTTAAACATGACTATCCATGAAGGAACCTCAACCAATAAGGCCCTCATGTTCAATGGAACAAACTTTTCCTTCTGGAAAGTTAGGATGAGAACCTACATAATGGCTTTAGGTGCAGACGTCTGGGATGTGGTAGAGACTAGTTATGTAAAGCTAGTTGTACTAGCTAATAAGGATGACAAGATAGAATTCATCTTCAATGCTAAGGCTATGAATGTTATTCTGAGTGGGCTTGCAGAAGAAAAATTTGTAAAATTTATGCACTTAGAATCTGCCAAAGCAATGTGGTACAAATCCATTAGTAGTTATGAAGGTAATGAGAAGGTAAAGGATTCCAAGCTTCAAAACTACAGATTACAGTTTGAACAACTAAAGATGAATGAGGATGAGACAGTTAATAATTTTTTCTTAAGAGTTGAGGAACTAGTAAATGCAATGAAATCACTTGGTGAAAAAATTGAGGAAGCCTCTTTAGTTCAAAAAATTTTGAGATCTCTGCCAGATAGATTCAACCCAAAGGTCTCTTCTATAGAAGAACTTAATGATATAAAAGATTTTTCTTTTTATTAACTTCTAGGAACATTGACTGCATATGAAATGAGGATTGGTAAATATAAATCCACCACTAGAGAAACTTATTTTAAAGAGATAAGAATGAGGAATTTGAGCCTAATGAAATTGAAGAAAATTTTGTGAGAAGACTAAAGAAAGGATCGGGAAAGTATCAAGGCAAGTTTCCCTTCAAATGTTTTAACTTTGGAAAGATAGGTCACTTTGCATCTAAGTGTCCACACAAAAAGAAGGACCAAAACTTTGAAGGTGAAGAGAAGTACAAATCCAAAAGATTTGATAAAAATAAAAGCTTATGTGTCAACAATGATGACTCTTCAGAAGACACAGATAGTGACTCTTCCTGTGAAGATAAGGTAAATGAATTTGTTCTTATGTACAAAGAGGATTATGATAATAAAATCACATGAAGTGATGTTAATGATGAAGAAGTTGTGGTTGACTTGGAAGGAGAGTTGATCAGCGCTTTGGAAGAGATTGACAGACTCAGGCTTAAGAAGAGAAAGAAAAAACAATTGTTGATACAGTTCGAGAAAGGAAGAGAAAAAAACCGATGAAGATTTTGCCCTACTAAAAGTGGAATTAGAAGAGGCAAAGAAAATCGAAGACATTCTGAAACAACAGTTATCAGAAAAGAAGGCAAGATGTGAAGATTTGGAAGAAGAAGTAGTGAAAACTAGGAAAGAGTTGGAGAAATTTCAAGCCTTGTATCACTAGAATATGTCAAGCATCAAATCCTCAAAAGGATTAGCCATCATTTTGAATCAGCAAAGGAATCCAAAGTTGAAAACTAGTTTGGTTTATGAAGAGGGATCAAGTAGTGGTCAGCCAAATAACAAAGAACCCATCAATTTTTTCAAATATACAACCAATGAGAACAACAAACCTGCAGACACAAAGGAATATAATCATCCATCAAGGAGGAGTAAAGGAAAAGGTGCCAGAATTGAATATGTAGATCAAATAAATAATACACCCTCTGCTCAAGGAAATCATCAACATGGAATAAACTGACCTTCTCAAAGAAGACAACCATTTTCTAGGTACAAAGATTATTTCTATGGATATTGTTTCTACTATTCTAACTTTGACCACAAAGCTATAAATTGTTCCTTAAGATTTAGACATGAGCAATCAAGACACCCAAGGAATGCATATCTTCCACAACAAAGTATGAGACATCAAAGCAACAAACAACCACAGATTGAAAATTGTCAAATTAAGTTTAGAGACATGCAACTGAAGAGGTTAAGAAATAATAAACAGTCAATGAGTAGACAGCGTTGCAACAATCACTTTGACCTATTGAACAATGAGGTTGAATGATATAACTATCATAACTTTGGCCACAAAGCTGCAAACTGTCATCTGAAGAATTACAAAGAAGATCCAAGGGTAAATCTCTTTTCTAGAAATGCCAGCACATGGAAAAAGAAAGATAGTGAAAAATGTGGTCTGATACTTTCAAATAAAAAACAAAAGGACTCCTAGAATGTAGATAGTCGATTTTCCAAGCACATGAATGGAGAAAAGGATAAGCTTTTGTCTATGAGTAAAATCAAAACAACAAATGTGACCTTTGAAGAAGATTGTAAGGTAAAAAATGTAAACTTAGGACAAGTGGTGGCTAAAGGCATAAGGATAGATAATGATGTTGATAGTGAATCCTCCCATGCAAGAAAAGAAGAAGTACAAGAATAATCATGTCATAAGATGGAATCAAAAGTTGTGAATCTTAGAAAGAAGGTTGAGGAGTCAAACACCCAAATCAAGTTCTTGAACAATTCCATGATCCTATATGAGATCTTGGATAGTCAGAGATCACCAAACGACAAATCTGGTCTTGGATACAAAAAGTAAGAAATCAGTACTCCTAAGAAAACTTATGCAAGTCCTTCATTTGTAAAGGGTGAAGACAAGTCTAACACTTGTCCTTCATTTGTAAAAAGGGAAAGCAGGTATGACTCAGGTTCTTCAGGTTCAAAGAATGAAAGTAATACTGCAATATTTAGAATGCCATATCAAGGAAGGCATCCAGAAGCTACTCATACACCTCAAAGTAAGTTTAGACGAGAGACACCTTCTTGTATTAATCAAAGGAGGTATGAGAGTGTTTGTAATGGTTATTGTTTTCTCTTATGATGGATATGGTCATAAAAGCCTTGGATTGTAGGCATCATAAAAAAAATATTAAATAAATAAATAAATATGAGTTGCAATTGCACAATGTTCCAGTAAGACAACAACATCCTTTAGAAACACAAGGAGCATCATTCTGTTATGACAAGAAAAGGTTGATGAAGGAGTCCCAGTAATAGAGGTGAGAAATATTGAGTCTACTACATAGGACACAGTTGAAGCTGAAAATGAACAGGTCCAAGAATCAGAAGGAGAAGACTTTGAGTTAAATACAAATACTCTGCATGACTCAAATAAGAGAATCCATCCTATCAGGGGGAGTATGTATTGGTTGAATATCTGATACCTCCGAAAATTACTACGACAACTTAGGGGGAGCATGTTTTCTTTGACATTGACGTCAAAGGGGGAGAAAAGGAGTGGTCTGGATGCTACAGATGGAGGTCTAAGTAGAATAGTGGATTCCTTTACGGTTGCCATCAATGACAAAGGGGGAGATTGTTGGCATGTTTATAGTAGAGTGTGTTTGTCATTGATGGAAAGAACAACAACAACGATAGTATGCTTATAGACAAGAAACGAAGAAATGAGGAAAGAAGCAATGATAGCGAACAGGGAAAGAATAAGTCCGGGAGAAGAAGCGAACAATATGAAAATCAAATCTCAGGAGGAATAGCATGAATATGCAAAGATCAAAGTTTAGAAGAGATAGCGATTTGCGCTTTCCAGAAGTGCAGCCAAGGTCCAAGAGAAGGAATCGCAGGAGGAGAAAAGGTTGAGACCTTTGAACACTTAGAAAACCTTATAAGTGAGAGAGATCAGAAATCTCATTAGGAAGAATGAGAGTGTTCATTGGATCACCAATCTTGAATACCCGATGACTGTTAGATCAACACCTAGTGACCAGATGAAGCATAGAGGAGAAGTATAGATCTTAGCCATTGGATTTGAGCGTGAAGGATCAGTATTCGTTGGTTCCAGAGATAAATTCACGAAGGTTAAGCCTTTGATGAGCGTAGGAGAGTGGACTTGTCAAATTCCCAAAGTCCCAAAGTAAGAAGGGACCGTCCATCGTCAAGACTGATAGGTGGCACACGATCCTCAACTCTGGAGAAAAACACTTCGAGGAATTTTTAGTTTGAGACTTGAAAACCCGGAAGTCCAAAGAGTCGGAGAGCAGGAGTAAATGAAATTCGTTATATCAGTTTGAAGTGGAAGGACATGATAAGCCAAAAGAGCTTCATCGTAGAAATATCGATTTGTCAATCTAATAACCTGATCAACGAACATGATTCACTTCAGATCTAAAAGATGTGAGGAGGTTACATTCTGGAAATCTTGAGAGTTGAAATTCCCAAAATGAGAATTTTTGTCAGCCGTTGGATCATTCTAAGTGGAAGGACAGGATAAGCTAGAAGAGTTGCATCACAAACAGATCGAGCCATCGATCTAGGATTCTGATCGATGAACAACATTTAGTTCGAGTTTAAATTCACAAGGAATTTACGCTCCAGAATGTTTGAAGTATGAAATTCCCGAAGCCCGGAAATCCAAAATGAATAAGGACCGTTGGATTTGGAGGACAAACGAGGACTGTTGGTTTAGGCTTGTTGGTTAGTAGACCATGTCAACAAAAGGACATAGTGGCAGACCTTGTCAGAATACCACGTTGTTAGACCATTTCAAAAGACCACATCAACAAATACGCATGGCATAATCAAGTGATGACAAGCGTCAAGAGGAAATTGGTTCACTCCATGTCAACAAGTGACGTAAACAAATTACGTCACTCTGGGAGAATTGCTTCGGGAGTTTCACCACCAAGAAATTTCAAAATTCCCGAACTCCCGAAGGATGAAGTTCTAAAGGCACTCTCAGTCGTCAATATAAGATACTATCCTAACCATTAGATCAAGGACATGTGGCACAGTCATAGAACGACAAATGTCAAGTTGAAATCAACATTTCAGGTACGTGCAAATCATGAATCAGAGTGACATGTGGTAGTTTCTTATCTCGTGACACATCATCAAGTGACGCAAGAGTTATGTCACTATGAGAGTTTTACTTCGAAAGCTTTACCACTAGCAAATGGAAAAAAACTATGAAGTCCCGAATGTCGAAGTCTCGAAGTGGACACAACACGTCCGATCTGAAAGATCACTTCAGGAGCATTCTCATATGTCGATCTACTCCATTAGAAGGATAGCGTAAGTTGAAATCTCCAAAGTCTGAAGATGCAAAAGGATCATGATCATTGATGCAAAAGGGACATGCATCGTTGGATCATGGACTCTGGGTGAAATTCACAAAAGGCGAAATTGATCATGTCCGTTGGTTTGGAGGGCCACATGTCACCTAATTGTTGAGACTAAGGATCACGTGTGGATAGAGGAAAGAAGGAAGATTTGTCAATTGAAGAGGACATATGTCAACAGATCTTCCATTATGAAAGATATCCAGTCAACAACAACATGGTTTGAGATCTCAAACTCCTGGAGCCCAGATCAGGAAGTAAATCTCAGTCGTTGATGAAGGAAGGTGAGATCTGGTCCGCAGAATTGAGAGGACAGATCTGGACCATCCGTTCAAGAGCACCATCAATATTGTGAGATCGACGGTCGTGCTCCATTGCGGAGCCAAAACATGATCGGGTCTTAATTGTTCATGAGCGGGCTGCAATTGAAACCATGGTTTAGGATAAAGGATGTGTGTAGGCTCATAGTGGGTTGTAGGGTGAAAAGAGGGTTTCCTCAAACTACCTATGGAAGCGCTCACAATCGTGTGGTCACATGAAGATCATAGCCCAAGGTCATATCGTGAAATGGAGCCAGTGCTCACTAGACAGAAATCGGGAAGCACCTTTTGAATAGGTGTTTGGTAACTACCAATGGTCACGTGAAAGGAAGGGTCTCAGAAAGAAAATATAGTGCCCACTATGAATTTTTCTCAGGAAGAGAAAAGGTGCTAAAGGGATGAGCGCGTGGAGTTTCTCTCTGTAACTATCGAGACAGACTGATTGTAACTGTAGAAAATGACTGATTGCATCTACCAATGAATTCGAAGAATATCAGGGTGATCACCAGAGGAGCTGAAGAGTCTCAAGGTAACTTCCAGTGAAGTGAAGATTCATCATTTATACAATTGATAGATGGAAATGCGTCGAAGATTGTAACTGCCAAAGAAGCTGAAGAATCTCAGGATAACGGCCATTGATGAAGAACAGACTCAGGATGATCACCAGAGAGGACGAAGAGTTGAGTGTATGCCCTGGAAGAGGACTTGGCATGATAAATATGCGCAGAACAGATAAGTGATGGGAGCTGTTGTAGAGAGTTATTCATGCAGGTAGAGGCATGTTGTGTCCAAGAGCTAAAACACACAGAAGAGGCATAGCGCATTGAATGGAAATAATACATAGAGCATAAAGCATAGAAGAAAGAGATAGAGAAGAAATTATTATCTGAGAGAGGAAGATAAATCTGAGGTCTGTGTTTAGAGACAGAGAAGAAGAACAGAAACCAAAGAGTGGGTGCTAGAGAAACCACAGAGTCGGTGCTTCCTTCTAGTGGGTGCTAGAGAAACCACAGAGTTGGTGCTTCCTTCTAGTGGGTGCTAGAGAAACTAGAGAGTTGGTGCTCTCATCAAGTTGTTTCTTGTAAAAACGGAGGTTGTAGCCTCGGGAGGAGTTGGAGCTCATAGGAATGATAATGTACAGAAAATAAAGATTACATGTCATATCAAGAAGAAGAGGTGTTTCCCTTTATGGTTTTCCTCGGGAAATATGTGTCTATGTATATTTCGCGTGTGTGATTGACGTTGAATACTCTATTTCTTACCTCCCTGCATTATTGTGATTGCCATTGAGTGTTATGTAAAGAGTTTAAAATAGGCATAATTGTTTAATCACAGTAACATCTGATTCACCCCCCCCCCCTCTTAGTTGTCCAACAGTATGCATATGTAGAGAAATTTAGGGTTATAACAATGGTTCTCTTGGCTTGATCAGTACCTACAAAAACAAGGATATAAGAGAGGGACTACTAACAACAACCTATACATCAAAATTGAGGATCAAAACATAATTGTTGTGGTGGTATATGTATATGGCATCATATTTGGGAGTAATCTTACTACACTAAGAAGAAATTTTACAACCAAAATGCAAGAAGAGTTTGAAATGTCTATGCTAGGAGAACTATCATTTTTCTTAGGTGTACAAGTAAATCAAACATAAAATGGAATATTCATTTCCCAAACCAAATATATCAAGGAAATGTTGAAGAAATTTCAAATGGAAGAAAGTAAACCTATGAGTACTCCCATGGTCACTGGATGTAAACTAAGCCTAGAAGACGACTCACCAAAAGTGGACCAAATGAAGTATAGATCAATGGTTGGAAGTTTTATGTATTCAACAACAACAAGGCCTGACATCATGTAGGTTGTAGGACATGTGGGGAGATTTCAATATGCACCTAAAGAAACTCACTTAAAAGCAGTAAAAAGAATATTCAGATACCTTCAAGGCACCCTAGAAATTGGATTATGGTATCCAAAAGATAAAGACTTCAATATAACTGCATATACTAATGCAGATTGGGCCGGTAGCCTAGATGATAGGAAAAGAACCAGTGGAGGAGAAGTTTTTCTAGGAAAAAGTCTAGTAACATGGTCAAGAAAGAAACAAACATCCACATCACTCTCTACAATAGAGGAAGAATACATTGTTGTTGCATCCTGTCGCACATAAGTTCTTTGGAAGAAGAAAACTTTAGAAGACCTACAAATAAGATATAATAATCTCGTTACTATTAATTGTGATAACACTAGTGCCATAAGCATATCTAAAAATATAGTAATGCATTCTAAAACCAAACACATTCCAATTAAATACCATTTCCTAAGAGATCAGGTTGCCCAAAAAATAGTTAAAATAGTGTATGTCGACACCAAAGAACATATTGCAGACATTTTCACAAAACCTTTTCCCAGGAGTACTTTTGAAATTCTTCGACATAAATTAGGAGTAATTAAACAACCTCATTAAAAGCCATAAAATTGTATCATAAGGGGAACATGGTCAGGGTGATCATTTCCATAGGGGGATCAAAGAAAGACCCCCTCTTTCATTTCTCTCAAAGGGGGAGGAAATTGATAAAGGCATAAATTTCAAAAAAGAAGGGGTTTCCATCAATGCCAAAGGGGGAGGATGTTGGACATGGTGTTATGGTGTTGGAATTAATGTCAAAGAGTGCCAAAATGATTAATGTTTATTATGGAATTGATGTCAAGAAGATGAATATGGTATTATAATTATATGTCTTTGAGATCCTAAAAGCTCATGGGAAATAACTTAGTAAGTTGCATAGAATACATAGCACGAGGTGCAAAGGAATCTACCTAAATATTAGGAGAGGCAATGTATTAGACTGCACCATATCAGAGCATACAAAGATCCTTATATAGAAGGAGTAACAAAGTAACGAAGAAAAATGAATTCAGAGCTCAGGAGGGTTAGCAACTAAAGATCAATTCATAAAAGAATGCACAAATAGTTATTGAAATCTCAGAAGAAATAACGATGAACAGATCAAAAGAAATAACGTTAATCAAGGCTCAGAAGAGATGACGCACATGAGTCATTCACTCTTGTTTCGGGACAATCCAAGATTTTTAGATAGA
The DNA here is from genome assembly GCA_009831015.1 of Picea engelmannii. Classification (NCBI taxonomy): domain Eukaryota; kingdom Viridiplantae; phylum Streptophyta; class Pinopsida; order Pinales; family Pinaceae; genus Picea; species Picea engelmannii. Next base: position 128,293 of record ML800446.1, on the reverse strand, counting down.
GGTGAAGGCATAGGTTGGGAAGGATTAAATCTCAATCGTCAGATATGAAGCAAGAGCTTTGGATGGTTTCTCAGCCGTTAGATTTAGATTTGATCTAGAGTTAAGTACTAGTCATTGATGTGGAATGAAAAAATTGAACCATCAGATCAGAAGGTAGTCAACTTCATCGTTGACCACTCCCATGGAAAGGAGCCAAGAACATGTAAGTTTACCCGAAGCGTCGAAGCCCGGAGTCACGAACTAACACTGGTCTTTGATCTAAGATACTCCGGGATGAACCATGACTATTAGACCAAACGCTTGGAATGGTTAAGCCCATGGTCCTAGCCCTTGGACTTGTGGAGTTTATCAAGCAGAAAGTGATAATAAGAACTTCAACATAAATTTCTCTGGAAGATTTGAATAACTACAAAGACCAAACTCTCGAATCGTCAAAGTACCGAAGTGATCGAGAATTGTCCACTCAACTGTAGATCAAGTCCTAACTGTCGATTTTTTTTAAACCTCTGGACAAGCCAGGATCATCCATCTAAGAAAGAACAAATATCGGCCATCTCATCTACTTCGGAGAAATGCACTCCAGAATGTTGAATGATTTCAAAGGCCCAAAATCCCGAAATAAATCTGGACCATTGATCTCATAGCTGATCACAGTCGTTGGATCAAGGATTCATATGAAGCTACGACTAGGAGGAGGACATGTGCCATGTCAGGAGATCCATGTCAGGAAGGGAACGTGGAGCAATCAGATGGTGAAAAGTGTCAAGGTCTAGTTGGCACTTTAGGTTACATAAGTCACGATTCTAGGTGACACATGGCAACCACTTAGCTAGTGCCAAGTCATAAGTGATGTCAACAAGCTATGTCACTTCAGGAGTTTTTCCTTCGAGGGAAAATAACAACTACCCGAAGCACCGAAGGCCAACGTCAATGCTAACCGTTTCTATAATATCCTCCAGATTATCACATGACCATTATATCAGAACATAGCGGAAAGATGACGTAAGAACTCCCATGTTGACCACTTTGGCGCTGACCAACTCTAGTGGAAATTGGAACAAACAATTACCTGGACCTTCGAACCCCCAAAGTCCCGAAGTAAATAGTGGTCATCCATATCAATCTTTAATTAAGTCATAGTCGTTGAATTAAGCAATGGAAGGATAGTGTAAGAATCAAGCTAGACCATTGATTTGGTTCCGGGAATCATGATAACCATTGGATAAATCCTTGTGAGAAGTAACCACTTTGGGAAGGTCAAAAATCGGAAGACTGGATGATTCTAAGAGAGAATTCGCCCAAAGGCCAAAGTCAACAAGACAAGGTTCCAGCCCCCAGTCACGGGTTACAAAGAAATTAAGTCGTGTATCACTGGGAACATCGCTTAAATTAATAAGTGTGTTTTTTATGCATATGGTCACATGTAAATGGTTTGAAGGAAGTGCCTCTGTAAAATTTGATTTATGCAATATTTGCAAAGACATGGAATTGATTTAAAAGAAATCGATCCATACCTGTGATCGATTTATGAAAATCCTCCACAATAATGATTGAATAATAATATATATTATTGTTAATTTAAAATGAAGAGGTGCAATGGTCCAAACAAAGGGACAAATGCTTCATAGCTCACACCAATTGGAATATTATATAAACGAGAAAGAATGGTGAGAAGAAAGTGTCTTTGAAGTCTATATTAGAATATCAAAATAGAAGCAGAGTCCAAGAAGAAGAACTTATGATTCTTATGAAGTGAGGGCGGAAGGGAGGAGCTCAAAATGATTCATATCCTTTACTAAGTAATTGTAATTCAAGAGAGTTGGTGCTTCCTAGGGTTGGTGCCCTAAAGACAAGGGAGTTGGTGCTTCATGGGGTTGGTGCCCTAAAGATAAGGGATTTAGTTCTTTCTAGAGTTGGTGCCCTGAAAAACAAGAGAGTTGGTGCTTCCTAGGGTTGGTGCCCTAAAGAAGGGGATTTATGTCCCCTAGAGTTGGTGCTCTAAAAAGGATTGGTGTCCTTCACTATTATTCATAAAAGCCTTGTAATTCCAATTAATTATATTTATATAATTGATTTTACAAACAAGTCTATCGTTGATCTATTGTGGTAATTAACGAAATATAAAAGTAACTGCTAATTGTTGAAAAGGATAATATTGATTCACCCCCCTCTCAATGTTCCAACACAAACAACAAATGTGAAGTGTAATACATTGATTAGTATTCCAATTTTTATGCCTCTAAAATTAACCATTATTTTTTCTTATTTCATTGCATTGTTGAGACCTTATACTACCGAAAAAAAAAAATTACATGTGAAAGTGGGCACCCTAGTCTCAATCCCCTTATGGAGATAAAAAAAACTAGATATTAGATCATTGATTAGTATAGTGAAAGACACATAACATAAATCCAATTTATCATTGGTAGACACAAAACAATGTGAAGAAGAATCAACCTCATACAAAGTCAATTCACTCTATCAAAAGTCATAGAAATATAAAGCTTTTAGCACCATGGATGGCATGTTTTTATTTTATTTTCATGGACGAATCATGGTGTACATTTCTTTGTGTGCTACACCAATAGTGTCATGCATCTACCTTTGGTTTAGAAAACGAAATTGTGTTGCATAAATATGTTGTGAGAACATAATATTTATTGTATTAGAAATACTTTTGGTAATGGTTTTATATGTACAATTACATTGGTAGTTCCTCAAATGAGAATGGAGGATTCTTCTTGGGATAAGTGAAATTAATGTGTAGTTAAAGGATTTGAGAATGGAGGATTCTTCTTAGGACAAGTGCAATTAAAGTGGATTTAAAGGATCCTACTACGTATTGCAAGGTTCTGGAATCTTTTGTAGCCCTTATCATATAATCTTCTAGTATATCATAATATAGTTCCTCCAAACCTCCTCCATCAACTTTACACGATGCAATTGTAGCTTCATTGAATAAGATTAGTAGTGTAGAGTAGTATGAATCAGAAATCATGGCTCCTAAGAAATTTTACACTAGAGCGAACCCTGATCCAAAGCCCGCAACATCCATGTTTGATCCTGAAAAATGTGCATGTATGCTTCCCTTACAAAAACATTTCAAGAAAATGATTTATATTTATCGATAAATTGAGAATGAAATAGTGGTAAATTTTGTAACTTTATCGATAATTTTGAGAATGAAGTCGTGGTAAATTTTGAACCATTTGCAAATTAATGTGTTAAGGGATCTATGTCTTAATGGAGGATGTTGTGAGATGGTATTTTTTTACTTGTGCGGTTCTTATATAACCTTGTGAATTATCCTCGTACCCATTTCACTTGATTATTCTTGAAGTTGATTAAGTGAGGTAGATTATTCTTGCACAGCCGTAGAATGATAAATGTTTAGGATACTTGTTTATTGTCTTGCGTTACTAGTTGCAAGTTATAAAATAGCATAGAAATGATGCAGTTAATAACTCATTGTCCTTGTTCTTTCTTTGCGTAGATGCAGTGTCATTGTTTACATGTTATTTATTGACAAGATTAATTACGTGTGATTCCATGATTTGATACTAGAATCTAGTCATGATGTTTAGGATAGAAGTTGGTTATGGGATTTAGACACCTTCTTGTTCCTCATAACAGTCGCTAGCCCTGAGACCTTAAGTTTTCAAAATCAATCAGATGAATCTTGGGCTTAAGAGTTGCTTATGTGTCGTAGAGGTCCTAACCATGCATGATAGGTTGGGTGGGGAGTTATTTTAATATTTAGTGACATGGTTGATCATTATTAGTATTTTTCTTTAGTTGATCGTGATGTGTTGAATTGTGTCGCTATTTATGTTTATGTGTTGATCATGTGTCGCTATTAAATATGTTAATGCATTGATGAGCATTGTTATTAATTATGATGATGTGTTGTTGGATATTCTATTAATTATGTTGTGATGATTTTAAATTCCCAATGAAAAAAAAATATTTACCCTTGTACATCACTATTTGTTGTCATAATGGAGGGGACGTTACAAGAAATCCTTTAGAAAGACTACTTTTGGCTTGTCTTCAAAGGGGCTTAGAATGCAATTATTCCAAATTTAATGAAATTGGGTTTCTAAATTTCTATTTTATTTAAAGCACAAGAACAAAGGATATTAGTTGGAATCGACCATATTTTTATTGGATACACTAAGAATTAGATAAATTGGACTTTAGAAATAAGTTTTTTTTGTTGTTGTTGTGTGTGTGTGTGTGTGTTGATAATGGAAATAGGTTTTCATATGGATTCACTTTAATTTGTATATTGATAATTATGTGAATGTCTATGGTCTATGTTGTGTAAATTATAAATGATGAATTCATGGCTATACTTTCTATTAAATTTATCTTTTCTTGGTCATATTGGGATTTGACAACAATGACTTTGGATGACCTAGGATTTGAAAGAAATCATGGGTTCTCAAAGTATAGCCACACTGGTGCGAAAGGAGCACCCATCCACTACATTTCCTTCCTCCATCAAGAACATTTAGACACTCTCCCATTATGTGCACCAGTCTAAAATGAGTGTGTGTAACACCCACCATGTGTCCAAGGGATAGTGCCCCTAATAACCTCCTATTGCTAATGACAGGCATGGTCAATAGGTAGCGACCATTGCACGTAAAACCTACATGTAGAATTTGGCACACTAAATTCCCACCATGCATGCCATTTCCAACTTGTGCATTTTTATTTCAACATCCAACTTATGAAAACTTTATTGACCTATGTGTGTTCACTTCAATATCTTATGTGAGCCCAATATAGAATCTTATGTGTACAAAGAAATCCAACTTGACCATGGATCATTACACCTTCATGTAGACATTGACAATATGAAGTGTGCTAAGAGATGAACAACCACCAACAATTACAAAACCGACCATTGATAAATTATATAATTGATTTCATTAAGATTTCGTTAGTAGTAAAGAATAGATCTTGTATGTAATGTATAACATGATATAAAAAAATGGATAGTAGAGCATATTTCCATTTCACTATCTCACTCACAACACATTGCACAATATTTTCATAGCAAGACATCAATCTCTAGTTCTTAGAGAAAATCCATCTATCTTCTTTGTTTAGAGTGCCTTTCTTCTTTTCAATCTCCAAATCTTCCTTATTAATGTTTTGAACTTTTGGCTTTCTTTTAAAACCACCTCATTATTGTTAATGAAAACATTGTGCTTCATATTGTGTAAATGTTCTGTCAAAATAGATTTGACAACTTTATGATGTTATATGTATGTCATGTTTCCTTAATTATCATTTGAATCGAACACCCAATTTGTTCAATGTATTTAAAACCATAAAATAAATGATTATTATATAAAACCATAGAATAAATGATTATTTATTATATATGCTTTTTGAAAAAAGAAAGCTTAAATTTTTTTTAATAGATTTTAAGAAGCTTTTAAATTTGTTAAATAAAACTAAAATTAATTTTATGTTATTTGTTTTAAGGAGCCTTTTATTTTTTTTAAATGGAGTGTGACATATGGGTTGGTGGCTTCAAAGAGGGTGGTATTAAAAGGTGGTGGGTGGAAATGGCAATGTTGTCTTTTCTTTACTGTTTTACTTTACATCGGTCAACTATCTTTTTCTTTATCTATACATCATGACAATTCACTCTTGTTTGATCCAAATTTATAATAGAGCATCTTTCTTTCCTTTCCATGGTCCCTTTCAAAATGCAATATGCAATGTACAAATCGTTTCAAAATAAAACATTAATATCCAATTCTCTTTCTACAGTAAAACACTAATCTCCAATTTTCTTTTAAAAATTAACCTTTTTTTTTTGTTTGTTTAGAGTGTCTTACTTCTTTCCAATCTCCAAAACCTCTTAGACTAATATTTTCTTGACATTCAACTCTTTTTGAAAACCACCTTAGTAATTTGAATAAAGACATGGTACTTCATGCCATGTGAATGTTTTGCCAAGGTGGATTTGTCAACCATATTATGTTGTATGTTTTTCACGTGTTCTTTAATTATCATTTGATTCAAGGTAACTAGTTTTATGTTTTTTAAATGAATTTTGTGAAATTTTTTAAGACAAGGGTGACAAATGGATTGGTGGTTTAAGAAAGGTTAATATTCTTTGATATTTTAATTATCATAATTGTTTCATTTAAGTTTTTTGGAGATAAAATGTCTATTAAATATGGAATATTAAAAAAAAAAGTATTTGGATGAATATTTATAGGATTGAAAATTAAGTTTAATCATTTATTTGTTTCAATGATGTGTAGAGTTTCCACTCAAAATATTGAATGTTTCAATATTTGTATACATAATTTATCTCCAAAAAACTTAAACAACATTATGAATAATTATAAAAACCTACACACTTATACCCTAATTACATTTGTATTAAGACATTGACCATAAAAATATAAGTCAATGTATAAATATATATTTATATAATTTTTTTAACTTTTCAATATATATTTATATGATTTTTTAAAACTTTCCATCCACATATATTCCACATATATTCTGTGTTACTCACACATTTAATTTAATTTAATTTAAGAAAATAAAATCATTACCTTGATGATAGATTTGATCATAAATTCAAATGGTTGATAAGGTAAGTTATTTGATGCATATGCCTTTATTTGGATTAGTGAACTTAAACGTGACCAAAAAAACATTATATATAGAGAGAAAGAAGACTATATTTTATCGAATAAAGTTTTATGTTATGGAGAAACGTTTTAAATAAAACTTATTTTATAATATGAAAAACATTTTAAAGTGAAAATATTTAATGATATTAAAATTAATTGTAGAACACACAAATTTTGAGAAGATCTTTTAAGGTCCTTTCACCATCACGAAAGAGTTCATTTCCATTTTTATGAAACAAAGTGACCGTCCTCATACAAGTTACTTTTCTTTAAATAATCATTACTATTGACATTTAAATCACTAATCACGTTATACATGTTATTTTGAATAATTATAAAAAAAATGTAAAAATCAAGAGAGATTGTATAACAATAAGCATGTATATACATGGATATTAAAAAATTATTTTGGAAATATTTAATTTGGAAAACCAAGATTTAATAGATATCTATTAATTTTGATTAAATTGTTCAAGAGAAGCTAACATCAACCACTTGAGGTAAGCCATTAAATATCTTTCTATCACATAAAATATTATGGGCAAATACTATGGGTTACTTAATACTATGGGAAAATTCCACGCATCACCCAATACCATAGATTCATAGAGTACCAATGGTAAACCCATCAATAAGTTAATATTATATACTGCTCATATACTATGAAAAAACAAATGTTAAAAACAAATGTTAAGAATTAATTTACTTTGAACTTTTGTTTCAAAATAGGTTAAAATATGTTATAAGTTTATTTTTTTTTAAATTTTTTAAATATATAAATTTAATTTAATAATTTAAATTGCTACAACTTATAAGTTGAATAAGAAATTTGAAATAACATTTATATAATTTATATAATGATAAGATTTCGTTATAATCGTTTTATAATTTTTATTTTGTTTTTAGTAGGATAATTTTTAATATGTTTTAATTTTAATATAAATTTTAAAATATATAAAATGAATAATTAAAATTGATTATATATATTTTTTTTATGTAAAAAAGAAATTAGGATTTTGTATTATATATACACAAAAATTTAGTCAAAATATTGAGGAGACTATCGAGTCAAAAACCAGACTCCTAGTTCGGTATTTTAGAGCATTTGAGTTTACCATTGTCAGTTTATCTAGACTTTTACTATACTCGATCCAGAAATACTTCCTCTTATCTATAGCTTTAAATATTACAAAATTAAGACTAGGGATCGAAAACAAATTCCCCATGATTGAGTAGTAGACCAAAAAACAAAACATCTGGACCATTCAGAAAGGGGAACATAAGAGAAACTGAGCTTGAAATCGTCTTTCAATGCCCTGGTTTCCCTAATCCAGGATTGGTTCCTCTTTAGGATGTCTATTGGGATTTGGTTGGTCATTCTCCAATCGAATTGGAAACTCCATGGTCCTCTCCTAGCTAGTGGTTCCTTCTTCTAACCTTGCAGTGGAACTGTGTCTTCCTTTTATCTCTCATGGAAACAAATCCCATATTGAGCTTTACAGAAAAGCTAGACTTTTTCCTCAACAAATTGCACGACTTGCAGGGTGGATCTGTTTTCTTCCTGGTGCTAAGCCACTATCTAGGCCACCATATCCTTGGATAGCTAATAGGTTTCCTCCAAGCGAAAATATTTAGGGCCCTAGGTTTGGAACTAACTTGGTTTTGTAACCCAGTCCTTCGCTTCCACCAGAATATCCTCATCTAGTATTTTATTAATCTTTTTGAGAATCGCCTCATGCACGATGGTCATGACCTTATTTTCCACTTCTAATTATAGGATGTGGAATCTATTTCTCACCTCTCCAACATACCTCAGTACTCTGGTTATGTCCATCGGGTCTATAGGTGTTTGCAACTCCCCCTTCCCTCTCTTCCGCATGGGTTGCACATAGTTGTATGTCGAGTCATGACCCTTCATGACGTCTATGCTCCAAGTAGATTCCATAACACTAATATGTTTCACCATCTCTAGCTTTTATCCCCCTGGTAATTTGGGTCTGTCAGAAGTGTTATTGTCCCAGGAGAAAGAATTCTCCCTCCTTATCCTAGTTGAAATGGATATGAGTGAGTGACCCAAGGTGTCAAAGCACCTCTAGACCAAAAATATCCTGGCTTCTAGTAAGAACCACCACTCATTTGAGGACCTGTATTCGAAGACTCTAAGTATAGGCCCAAATAGTATATTTCCTTGTAAAAACTACATGGTTTCTTCTATTTAATAGTGGGCCTCAACATCCTCCTTGATTCTTGTTCTTTCCTCCTCTTCTTGTCATGAGTAATGAACTTGGTTCATCTCCCATGATCCCAATTCCTTTTGTGCCTACTCATTATCGGCTTTATACTATTTGGGTACACCATGAACATCATCTCATCTAAAATCCATATCACTTTCGTCGTAGAACCTCTCTTTTGTACGTCCATTAACTAAAGTATCGTCCCACTAAAATAATTGTCATATTTTCAGTGTGACTAGTATTTGTATTTCCCAACATCCAGATGTAAGTTGACCAGTGAACACGTGGGGGAGGGATACAACCATTATGATGACACATGGGTGGTTGGAATCCCCACAAGGTAGTCACCAACCCCTACAGTTGTCACCCTATCCAAGAAATAGATGTCAGGCATGGATAGACGTGTTATGTTGTCCCTTAGTTCCCCCAAGCTAACCTCCATCAATCGCCACCATTCTTCTCTAGTTTCTTGATCTACTTCCACATTGGCCAGACAATCGACCACGAAATTGGATTTTCTTCTGATGTGGAATGGGATGATAATTGAGTTTTCCCAAATGATTTGGTCCACTTTCGAAAGGCTGAAGGAGATATTTCTAATTGGTCAAGACATTTTTTGAAGGTGTTCCATTTATTATCTTCTTTAAGGTGTTGATTAGAATCTGAGAGTCTCCTTTGACTATTAGTTTTTGATAGCCCGAGATGGTTTCTATCCATAGACCTATGATGATTCCAACTAACTTAGCTCCATTGTTGGAGTTGTTCCCGAGACCAAAGGTGAAGATCCCTTACATTTCTCTTGATGAGTCTCAAAAGATCACCCCTTCTCTTGTTGGTCCTAGGTTTCCCTTTGATTCTCCGTCGAAATTCAATTTCACAAAGCCAATTAGGGGTGGCTCCCATTTATCACACATGCAATTCTTTAGGGGGCTTAGTTACAATGATGTGCTTTGCTTATTACATTGTCCCAATTTCATGTTTTTGAATATTTCTACTTCCTCTCCTATTGGGAGCCATTCCTCCTCTACTCAAGTTGTAGTTTCTGCTATTTTCTATATGTTGGATTGGATCCCTTGCCAGACTTGTTCCAGGTTAAGTTGTTGTTTCTTAAAAATACCTGTTTTCCTTTCCTTCCATATTCCAAAGTAGAAATATTATGAAAGAGGTCCATATCCTATTGATATGGGATTTTTTTAAGGTTTTTTTGTCCTTTCCTCTAATGCTTTGTTTATATATTGTTTGTTCCTATTTGTGGTGCTAAATAGAGTGGCTACCATATCCCAATTGGAAGAGGATACCCAACAGGAGTTTAAGAGATGGTTCAACATCTCCCCTTATTGGTAGCACATCATGCATATTGATGTGCCTTCATAGCCCCTCTTGATGATGTGATCCCAGGTTAAATCTTTTATGGTCATTACTAGCTAGAGAAATGGCGATATATTTTTCCATTAGGTACGATTCCATAATTTTCCCCAAACTGGTGTCTTGGCATCCTTAGTTGTTTTACATGACAGAATGTAGGCCTCCCTTACTTTGAATTTACCATCTCCTTTCAGACCCCATCACAAGATGTCTTTTCCTTTCCAAAATTGTAGTTATCGGCTTCACAGGGTGGCATTGATACCCTGATGAGTGGCTTCCTCCCATTCTACTTGCCAGACCTATATATTCTTCCATGTCCTCTCCAAATGCTAACCATGGTGCTGATAATATTACAAGTATTGGGAGACCCTCATCCAAGAAGTCCCTACCATACTCTCTTGTATTGTTTGGTATTTATCCTCTTTACCAAGCATTGGTATATGTTCCCATGCATCTTCCTAGAATAGAGTTGACTGTCCATCGTGGATTTCCTAGAATATTTTCTATTGGACCAAACCCCAATTTTTTGAGGCATGGTTCCAGATCAAAGAGTCAAGACAAAATACTTCCAATATGATCCATTCTTCAAGTGGGCTATCCCTAGCATATTTTTCCTTCCATATCTGAGCCCATAGGCCCTCCAAGTTTTGCATCCATCTGCAAAATATCTTTTTTTATAATCCCGACCCATTCTTTATGGATATTTTATGCCCAAACCACCACGAGATTTAGGGACATAGTTTTTCCCACGTTATCAATGCCCATTTCCTTTCCCTTTTCACTCCTCCCAAGAGAAAATTTATTTGTTTCACATGAAGATTTTTCAAGATTTTAGTTGGAGATGCTAAAAAATAAAAGATACATAGAGGAATCTCCATTAGTACATATTTAATTCAGAGAATTCTACCTGGTAGGGTCGAGAATTGGTGAGTCCAATAATTCAGTCTTTCCTCTATCTCCGTAATGAGTTCCTTCAAGGAGATGTTACGAATGGATTTTTCCATGAGGGGGGCTCCTAAATATTTTGAAGTGGGGGAGGGCCATTGGAATCCTAAAATGTGGGCTATGTTGTGTTGAATTATCATGGGGGTATTGAAGAAAAATACTTGAATTAGGTTTAATATATGTATGCCAGAGGTTGTCATAAATACTTTTAGTATTTTATGAATGGCTCTCACTTCCCTCACCATGGTTCAACCCATAAGAAGTGTGTCATCCACAAATTGAAGGTGGGAAAGAGGTTTTGTCTAGGGGTGAAGATGAAATCCCTTAATGGCACCTTCTAGTAGGGACAATTTCATGAAACTCACCAGGAATTTAGTGAGGATGAAGAAAAAGGTAAGGGGAGAGGGGGTCTCCTTTTTGGATCCCCCTTGAGGATTTGAAGACCGATGATGGGGAAACATTAATCGGAATTGGGAAGAAGGATAAAGAGACTAGGAATTTAACCTAGGATATCTAGGAGAATTCGAAACCAAAGGCCCCAAATATTTCTCCCAGGAAATTCAAGTGGATTCTATCATAGGCTTTGGCCAAATCTAGTTTTATAATCATGTTAGGTTTTCCACTGGATTTTATGGAATGTATGGCCTCATGCCACACAATCATCCCATATAGGATCTAGCATCCTTCTATAAAGTCTCCTGGTTCTGGAGAGATAATTTCATGGAGAAGACATTTGAGTCTATATTCTATCACATTTGTTATGATTTTGTAAATAAAATTACATAAGGAGATAGGATGAAACTTATTTGTAGATATCGATTCACGTTCTTTGGGGATGAGAGTTAGAAATGTGGCATTGAATGCTTGTAAGACAAATTAGGACAAGCATGATTCATTTACCACTACCCATATGACTCTGCTTATGATATCCCAACATGATTGGAAGAAGCTGGTTGTAAATCCATCTAGCCTTAGTGATTTCCCCTTCAAAATTTACTTGACTATCTCTTCAACCTCCTCCAAGGTCACCTTTCTCATGAAGCCCCAATTATGTTCTAGAGAGATAATACAAGGTATCGATTGCTTTATGTTTTTGTTGCATCCTCCCTATTGATATATGGTTCTTTTAATAGGTTGTTGAAGTGCTTTACAAGTTTTTTTCTATATCATCATGGTTTTCCATGATCTCTCCCCCCCACTTGTAGAGTATCAATGGAGTTTTGGATTTGTTTCAATAACAATGAATTATGGAAAATTTGTGTGTTCTTGTCACTCTCTTGGATCCATCGAATGTAGGATTTCTGATGGTACAAAATATCCTCCTAATTATCCTTTCATTCAAATCCAATTGAAGTTTCTCCTCCTTTACATTTAGTTCGAAGGAGTGTCCATCTTGCTTTAATTGTTCATAGATTCTTTCCATTTCCTCCTCCCATATTCTTTTTTCTTCGAAGATGTTCCTGAATTCCAATTTATTCCACTTATTAAGGAAATTTTTTGTATGTTTCAATCTCTATTGAAAGTGATACATCTTTGTTCAGTATAGGTTTTATTGTTCCTACCACCACTTCATGATGTTCAAGAGGAAGTGGGGTTGACATAGCCATAATTGTTTGAAGAAAAAGGGTTTGGGACATGATTTCATGTTATTTTTGCACTTGATGGATATGGGCCAATGATTTGATCCATAATATGGGTGTATATCTACTGAGATACCTTGTTTCACTTGAAAGAAATATCCTGATACCAGGAATATTTCTAGGAACACTATGACATGGTTCGATCCTCATCTCCTATTTCCCCAAGTGATCCATCCCCCCTTTGACGAGACATCAATGAGTCATAGTTGTTCTACTACTTCTTTGAATGCCAAATTCTTTACATCCATATTCCGTACTCCTTTATTTTCCTCCAGAGATGTTATCAAGTTGAAATCCCCACCGATAATCCATTGTTGGTCTTTCATGATCAATCCCAAGTGCAATATTTCCTTGAGGAAGTACCTTTTAGCCATTGGGGTTAGGGGACCATAGGATTTAGATACACAACCTTGGTTGTCAAATCCCATTTTTTGGTAGTGGATCATTAGAATTCTTGTGGTATATGTTAAGCCCTAATATTGGCTCATTACCCCTTAATTGGGGCATATTATATTAGTAATGTTGTTTTATTTAAGTCATCTTTAGGCCATTAGTTGTAATTATACCTCCTTGTCTCCTATATATACCAAGGAGACATTTTCATTTTGAATCATCTTGTACTTGAACATTTAAGTGGGGTAAAAGGAGGTTGCCCCCTCGAAGAGGCTTATTATCTGAAATTATCTATTTTTCAAGGCGTTGAGTACTTTTCCTGAGGTTTTTCTATGCAATATTGATGTTTGGTTCTTAACATATGGTATCAGAGCTCAAGGTCTTGGAATTTCATTGCTACATCTGAGACACCATGGAATTTTCGCTATAACGTTTTTTCTACAATGTTTCAGAAGGAACAGCTTGGAGGATATTTATCAGACGGATCAAGGTACGTTGGGTTCAAAATTCAGCTCCTGAGGCTTTATACTTTCGGAGATACAACCTATGCAAGATAGGCTTCTGGAATCATCCTGAAATGAGTCATTGTGGAATTTTCGCTATAAAAAAATTTCTGTAACATTTCAAACCCTGAACTCCAGAGGCCATTTACAGAAATTAGTAAGGTATCTGTGGTAAAATGTTCATCTTCTGGGTCATCTTAAATTTGTAGACACACCTTGTGTAAGATAGGGTATCTGACTAGTCTCAAGAAGGTGTTCCAGGTAAAACAATCATAACTTCTTGCTAGAGTATCCAAATTGAGTGGAACTAGTTTCATTGGATCGTGGACAGTCTTTAGTATTTTGGGTATGAGTTTCAAAATTTGATATCAATTATTTTGTGCAGGGCATGCTATACAAGTGAGATCCCCTGGAAAGGCCAAAAGTCGGCAAGTTGTGAGGAAGTTACCGTAAATTCCACTTGGCACATCCAATTTTGATCAGACCTGTGGCATTGTAGAGAAGAAATATCAGAGAACTACCTAAAAGAAATTTTCATACCCAGAAGGGCCAAAACTTGGGAGATAGAATAGAATAAATATTGTCTAGCAGAACCGCCTCAAAATCAAGATTCAAAAGTGATACTTGGCCAACAT
>ML800446.1:84027-101478 GCA_009831015.1 Picea engelmannii | reverse complement strand
CATAATATTAACACTCCCTCCTAGCTAGAGAGGTATTTACAGGTAATGGACTTGAGCACAAAACATACCATTTACCCGGTAGCATCAATATAGTCATCTAGACTATTTCATGACTATATCATGAGCATCACCATCACCATCAGTTGCATCATCTCTCGAAACCATACTTTATCTGAGTAGTTAGATATGATTTTGGACAAGTCACTCTCACCATGGAGTGATACAAGAGGAGTAAAAGCTCTGAACTGTTTTCCGTCTGGAAAATCTTTGTTCATCATTCATCTGAATGATCATCTCCAATAATCTATTGTTAGTCTTCAAGGCAATTAGAACAAGGATAGAACACACATGTGTCTATTCATAGTAGTACACAACTACAATTCAGTGGTTAACTACTACATCAAGTAACGCACAAGTACTTGATCAACAATGTATAGTTGCGAGCAGTGAAACACATTCACCACAGTAGTCCTCATCTACTGTCATATAGTCTTCATAACAAACATTTGAGAGCATCCTGCATAGAAAAAATGTTATGATAAAAACTGTATCATCTGAGCCAATCTTTCACTCACATCTATGAGATCTGAAAGAATGTCTTCCATCACAGTAGTCTTCATCTGCATAGAAACAATGTTATCATAAAAACTGAATCAACTGGGCCAATCTTTCACTCACGTCTGTGAGTTCTGAAAGAGTATCTGCCCTCAGTATAGAATATCAACAATGATCATCTGGGCCAATCTTTCACTCATGTCTATGAGATCTGAAAGAATGTCTTCCCTCAATATATAACATCAATAATAATCATATGGGCCAATCTTTCACTCACATCTGTGAGGTCTGAAAGAATGTCTGCCCTCAACATAGAATATCAATAATAGGCTATCTGCCCCATTCTTCTCAACCAAGGAAGAAGGATTGGTTCTGATTTCTGAACCTGGACCATTTCCCACCCTAGGCCATTCTTCTAACACTAAACAAAGTGTAACCTGGAGAGAATGAGTCTGCCCTCGATAAATGCTTGGACCATTCCTTACCCTGGGTCATTCCTCCGACACTAAACAAAGTGTAACCTGGAGGGAATGAGTCTTCCCTAAGGAATGACTGTCCTAGACTATTCTCCACCTTGGGCCATTCTTCTGACACTAAACAAAGTGTAACCTAGAGAGAATGAGTCTGCCCTTGAGGAATAACTATCCCTGATTGCTGAGCCTGGACTACTCCCCACCCTGGGCCATTCCTCCAACACAAGGTGTAGCCTGGAGAGAATGAGTCTGCCCTCGAGGAGTAACTGTCTGGACCATTCCCCACCCTAGGCCATTCCTCCAACACTAAACAAAGTGTATCCTGGAAAGAATGATTCTGCCCTCGAGGAATGTCTGTGTTGCATCAACCTCCAAAATGGACGATTCTTCGAAACTGCTCACAACTGTGAACTTCGAAAGAATGACTGCCCGGCGAGGTGGAACATTCTACTTGACCACTACTCAGAGTGACTGCCAAGAAGAATGACTGTCCTAGAACACTCCCCATAATGGGAATTCATTGTCTATGATACATCAGCAATCAGTCTGCCTCCCATGTTAACTACAATGGGAAGCCATTGTCTGTCAGAAATCTCAATCCACTTTCTGAACAGGAAAGCATCTGTCCAATCTGGACTTTTACAAAGATAAATGCTCCCTCCTAACTGGAGAGTTTTTTCAATCACAAAATTAAATATTTGCGTACCTTCTTCTAGCTTGGAGAGTCTTCCCTTCTGGTTAATAGAGTTATTTCCACGAGCTCTAGCTTGAGTATGCAAGTTCTTTCATCTTGAATATGGGCTTTTACCAAAATGTATGCTTATCTTCTCATCTATGGAGATATGTATTGGAGAATCACTTTCTCCTTTCTGGACTTCATCATGGATAATGTAATGCTTGTACTATAGTCTTGAACACTGTGAAGGCTTCTTGTAGATGTGAACAATAGAGTATATCATAGTTGGAGGACTGGAACATATCCATGTGGAACTTCTTCTTTCATCATGAGATCTGATCTTCTGAATAGTCATCTTGATGTTTATAGGAAATCTTCACCACGCTTCTGATGTGCACTGGAGGTTCTCCACCAAGTTGTCTTCTTCTTATCTGCATACAGGAGTATCTTTCTGGTATGCCTCAAAGTCTTGAGATTTCTCTGTATGCACTCTTTACTCAATTTTCTCCTGGAGAACATTCTTTGCATTCATCTGATGTATAATTCTGACTTATGGATGTTGCGGATAATATAATGACTTATATAGAGATAAGTCTGGTGTACTGGAACAATCAATCATCATAGTCTCCTCCCTCCATCTGAGAGAACCTCTGGTTCTAGATCTTGCAATGCTTTCATTCATAAGTCTTCCGTACAATGTTCTTCATCACGACTTTCAGTTCTTCTGCTTGATTGCTTTTAGTGGGTTCATATCAGGCTGGCAATCTTGATACAATGATAGGTTGTTCTGGCTTCTCTTTCTTTCTTGGAATCTTCATGTTCTTCTTCATGTTTTTCATTATCTCTTTCTTTCATCATAGGATCACGGATCTGGATGGAAAACCAGGAATAATTTAAGGCTTCTCTTCGAAAAGGTCATGTACTATCTTTTCATGCCTGTTACCATGGATATATGTATTTCATCATATTCAATTAATCATAGGATTAGCTCCCTCCTAATCCTTGCTTCATGTATAGGTGCATATAATCTACTCCCTTCGTCTGACTGAGTCTATGCTTCCATCTCCGTCCTTATTGTCTTCTACCATATATAATAGAGTGCATGATTCCATCTGCAGCCTTATTGTCTTCTGCAATATATAATTGGCTCTCTTGTCTAATAGATTCCACGCTTCCATCTTAGTTGTCGTCATAAGTCTTTCTTCATTTTCCTTTTGATTGTTGACTTCTTTCTGTCTTTACTTTTTCCAAGTTTCTTCAAGATTGATTTCTGATTTCGGTCTTATCTTTTAATAGCTTTCACATGATATATTTCATTCTTTCATGTGTAATATCTAGTGATATTCATTCTTATCTTATTGTTCTTCCATAGGTATAGTTCTTGGAACACAATGTTTTTCCAGGAGATAGATATACAAGATATGTACAAAGACGATGCAAGCAAGATATGTACAGAAAATAAGAAGAGTGTTGTTACCTTTTAGTAGAAGAAATCTTTTGCATCTTTCTTAGTCTTCTTTGTCGGTTCCTTTTCTTCGTCAATCGATGCTTCGTGTTTATTCTTTCTTTTCTTTAGCTCGGGACACTGATTTCTGTAGTGACCGTACTTCTAATAGTTGAAGCATTGTATTTCTGAAATGTCTTTCTCTTGATTTGGTTTCCTCTTTGAACCGAACTTCTTTTTGTTTCTAAAGTTATTGAATCTTGCTGTGAAGGCTTGATCATCGTACTTCTTTTGAGGTTTCTCTTTTGCATTGATCCTTGATTCTTCTTGAGCATAGAAAGTCCAAAGTTCTTCAAATGCCGGGTACTCTTTCCTTGTATTCATGCTTGCGGCAAATGCATCCCATGTCTTGGGAAGACCATTAAGTACTATGTTCACCAATTCCTTTTCTGAAGTGATCTCTTCAATAGCTTGTAGTTGATCTCTTAGCTTGGAGATCCTTACAAAGTATGATGCTATGTTGTCGTCATCATTCATCTTCATGTCATGGAGCTCATTCTTCAAACTCATAACTTGTCCAATGTTTCTGACTGAAAAAATATTTGTTAGGGCATCATACATCTTCTTCGATGAGTCAAGATGGGAGATGTAGGGTATCAAGTGGTCTTTTATGGAATCCACTATGATACTCATGGCATTGATGTCAACGTCTTTGAACTTCTCCATTGCTGCAACGTTCTACGGTTCCTTATCTTCTTCTTATTTAAACTCTGGCTTCACAATCTTTCCTTTCACAATATCCAACACTTTATTCTTAGCAAGGATGAGGTCAATCCTTGTCTTCCATGCTCTGAAGTTGGAGGCTCCTTCTAGCTTGTTCTCAGACTTCATAGAATTTGTCATGGCTTGCTTGACTTGGTCAAACCCTAGATTTTGACCAGAAATCCAAACTTCACGTCTTGGCCTTCTGAGTGTACCAGGAGATGTGCTGGGCTAGGGCACACTAATCTATCCAGAGATTAGGTCAATATCGTCACTTAAGGTGTCTCAACAAGAGGTTTAGGGTTTCTACAACTGCATCTGCTGGTAACCCTAGCTATAGTGCTTTTGGAAGCTGCTCCTGCTAGTAACCCTAGCGGCAGTTCCTCAACGAGCTCAATATCTAGTGGCTATGTTTCCTTCCAGCATTTTAGGCCGACTGAAGGGGTGTGGGCCCATAACCCGTTATAATATAGAAGATGGTGTGCTCATTTTACCATTGACGATACCCTCGTCACCCAACCACAGGCCAAAGCCTCCCTCCGAGCACCTTAACCTTGACCTGAGAATTCCTCTGGAAGAAAACCCTAGGCTAGATATCCAAACAAAGAGCAGCGCATCAATCCCCAAGGATAACGCATCAAAAAAGACTGATCAGATGTTCCAAACCCTAGACAAGAGATATCCAAGCCAATACTGAAACTAGCTGTTGCTGCACCTGCACCTGCAACCCTCCTCCAAACCTGGGCACTAACTGCAACTGCAGTGCGCACCAACTGGGAAAACTGCAGTCCTGAGATGCTGTCAAATGAGAACCGGCACCCTGTATTTATAGTAATCCTGCCAGTTTGTTGGGGATGACTTCTCCTTCTGGGTATGTGTCTGTTCAGTATATTATTATTATTTCTGGTCGACTTCTTCTCTTGGAGGCTAATAGCCTAATATAAATTATATTCTTGAGTCGACAAGGCTTCTAGGGTTATTATCCAATTCATTAGGGTTTCTCTTGCTTCCCAGAGTCTTCTATTCTTGTCAGGTTCACATGTAGAGGTAAATACCTCCCACAGCTACCATAATATTAACAGGGTGTTGTGTCTGCATGTGCACTTTCCTTCATGTCCAAATACCTTCATCAATCTTGTGGTCCAAAACCAATGACTAGGGTTGACATCAATGACAACAACCAATACTCCAACAATATCCCCTTTGTCATTGATGGCAACACTCATGCTCCCCCTGTCAGCATGATCCCAATTTCTCTCCCCCTTTGCATCAATGGCAAAGGTTAGGGCTACTCCCCCTGATTTTAATGGCAAAAGGTAACTCTCTTCTTTGAGGATGCTCCCCCTGAACATATAGCACTTAATAACACTTCATTTTTATGGTTTCTTTCTTCTTGGAGCTTTTTCCTGGATTTAGGACGTATATGTTACTTGGTCTTCTTGTTTCAGTTGCAAAATCTCTTCCTGAACCTTATTCTTTGATTTTGCATCTTTGTGAGTCAAACATGAGAGTATATCATTGATCACACATTTTACTAACACTGATTATATTATGCTTCAAGTCTTCAAACAATAGGAAATTCTTTGCTTTTACATTTTTTCTTCCAAGCTCTACTACACCATTTCCAATTATTTTGGCAGATGATTCATCTCCAAATGCAACATTTCCACCCTTTCTCTTCAATATGATGAATTTGTCTTGATCCTCAATCATGTGTGAAGAACATCCATTGTCTATGTACCATTCATCTTCTTCTTTATATTATTCAGTGGTCAATACTATTCGACAATGTTCATTGTTTGGAATCTCTTTCCTTCAACATACTGTAGTTGGCATAGGGACATCTTCATTCATATATCTGCAATCTCGTGCTTTGTGACTAAGATAATTACATTTGTAGCATACAATATTTTTTTCCATTAATAAGGAAAATGAATTATAACTTATGTTGACAAATCCACGATTATTTTCATATCTTCTATTTACACCATTCATGTTTCTTGCATAGTTGTTCCTTTCATTGATTCTGCAATTAATTTTCTTATGTCCAAAATTTTTGCAAGTATAACAATGACCAAGAAATAAATTTTGATACCTGGGAGTAATTGACCTTCTTTGTGATGTAGTCTATCTGGGTTCATGATATACTCTTTTGTAGTTTCCTTCATACAGATTGAATCTTATTTGATTCCTGAAGGTAGGAGTTCTTCTTGGATATTCATCTCTTTTGTAATCATTCCTTCTTTCTAGTATCCTGGTCCACTTCTCATCAACTGTCTTTGTAGCTCTTTATTCAACCTTCTTGTTGGTATTTTCATCTTCTTTGTATGAAGTTTCACCCATGCATCCAAGATTTGTTAAGTCTTTTGGCACTTGAGAGTTTCTTAATCTCTTCCTCAATGAGACAACTTCTTGTTCAAGTTTCTCACAATCTTCTTCTTTCTTGATCATTTGGACATTCCTTACTTCTCCTATTCTTATTTCTTCTTCAAGCAGAATTTTCAAGGAAATGGTTTCTTCTCTTAGTTTATCAAAGTCTTCTAAGTGTTTCTTCAAGATTACAACTGTCTTTTCACAACTACCCAATTCACTTCTTAGTTTTCTATGTCTGTCTTTGAGCTTGCTATTTTCAATCTCAACATGCTTCAATTTTTTAAGATTCTCATATTCTTGTTGAATCATTTATGCTTCATGATTTTATTCTTATCCATTGGACTTTTATTCTTCAGTTTCATCTCTTTCAATCCTTGCATGAGGACATTCAAATTAAACATTTCCTACTCCTTCACAATTAAAGAAAAAGAATTGAACTCTATTTGCTTCTTTGAAATCTAAGATGTTGTAATTTGATTCAACTTCTTCTTCTTTTGTTGCTGCTTATTCCCTTGCATAAAAGTCTTGTATCTTGTCCCAAATATCTTTTTCCAATGCACATGATCCCACCTTGGATTTCATTGAATTTTTCAATCCATCCAGGATGGTATCTATTTCCAATTTGTTGTTCCTTTTTACTTCCTTCTGAACTGCAGTATTTTCTTTCTTCAAAGCATTGTGTACTGAAGCAACTGAGAACCAAACATCTTCCCCAAGAGATTTCAAGTTGCTTCCATCAAATGGTGGAATCCAATTTCAAATGTTCTCTTCCATTTCTTCTTAGGATCTTCCTTCCAGTGGTTAAACTATACTAAAGGTAACCCGCTGTGATTCCAATTGTTGATACTGAGAGGGGGTGAATTAGTATCAAGTACAATTTAATTTTTTTTTTTAAATTATACATAAACCATTCAATTTTCTCCAATGAGAAATGAACAATAGTATAAGAGTTACACCAGTACACCACAATACACCATGCACAATATATGTGAAATAATCAATAGTTATTGTTCAAGGGAAGTAATGACTTCCAAAGGTAGCTCCATCTTCCAAATATAAAGGGAGGGATAAGCCTCCAAAAGGAAGATAAAATTCTCCAATATCAAGAGAGGGTTGACCTCTCCATCCTTTCCCCTTCCTTCCACCCACGAATATATGAGATATAATAAAAATTTACATTAAATCATCATTATCAACGAACCATCACATAGAACCTGATAATGCTTCCTGAGACTTCTTCAACTTCTAAAATTCTTCAATTCTTGGAATACTTTGATCTCATAGATAATATTACTGGATGTATTCTCTTAAACTCCTCCAAGTTTCACTACTTGAATCCTCCCCAAAAAGAAGTTATAGAGAGAATGGTAGACCTTATTCAATTATGGTTTATTCAAGAGAGTGAACTTGTACAAAATGCCCCATGCTCAATATTTAACATCAGATTATGACATTAGCACACAAGAAACGAAATCCCATACTTTTTCCAATGAAATTGGCCTCACTTCATTTGGATTATCTATGAATAAGTTATTATTGTTTTACCTAGAACACCTATTTATGACTAGCTTTAGGACTAGTCAAAAACCCTATCTTCCACAGAGTGTATCTCCAAAATTGTAGTGAATAAAGAGATGAAACGTTTACCACAGGTACCTAGATATGTATTCTCAATACCATATCAATTTCACCATCTAAATCGTTCTAGAAAAAAAGTTATAGAGAAAATTTTAAGATGACCTGTAAATAACATACCTTAGAACACATCACCAAAAGACTTCATCCTCCCTTGAAATCCGACCTTCTTTACTTTAGATTTCCTCTAAAGTAAAATTATTTCAGTAAAATTATTTCCGAACAAAAACAATGTTATTTCAGTAAAATTATATAAGAAAATAATAAAATTCACATAAAATGAAAGTCAAATTTGATAATCATTTACATATTCAGTGGATGGCCCTTTTCCATGATCATCCTACCACATTATAAAATAATTAGAACCCTCAAATATTTAAAAATTTGTTAACGATAAAAAAAAAAATGATTGCCACCCAAATAAAATCAACCTTAACGATCAACCTCCCACATTATTATAAAATTGGGACCGTGAAATATTTAAAACAATGTTAAAGATAAAAAACAATAATGCAATAAGTAGAGGTTGCTTAAAGAGGTGTTTCATAAGTACTTGCACACTATTAATCAATGTTTATATTTGATTCAAATGGTAATCCACTAATAACTCTTCCTCGGGAGCTATCTCTTTTCCTATGCAAAGGATTACTCGATTCTCTTCGCATCATTCATATATGCAATTCAGTTTCTTGTTTGTTGTCTCGAGTCATGTGTTGTTTATAAACCCTACGATATTGTTGGAAGCTTTAGTCCTTCCATCAATATAGATAGTCACTCCCTTATTTGTAGCGAGTGCATATCTCTGCATACTTCGCATGTACCAGACCAGCCACATCCAATCGTTATAATTGTAACACGGTACAACATAGTCCATCAATTCAGTTATCGTATTGTATTTTACAGTTATTCCATCCATGGAAAATAGCCCAGGGCCATGCAGGGAGGATGGTGCAATGTGATATGTCATATTGTTGACAATGAAGTAACCATATATAGGAGGAAATGCTTTAGGTACCCATTATTTCACCAGATGCTTATACCTAAGTGAAACCTCTATGTCTCCTATGCTCTTATCATCATAAGAGAATGATCCTCCTTCGGCAAGAAAAAATTCCATGCATCTACAGAATTTTCTTCTAACTTTTTCACCTCTGGTCCTTATTTGCATATCATATCTACTAGATGTAGTTTCATTTCCCTCTATTTTTCCTAAGATTTCCTCAATCGACGAAGAAATATCTGATAGGTACTAGTTTGGTTGTACCTTCAGTTGCATGTGCACATGTTGTTAGTGAGTAGTCCATCCTCATCCTAGTTCCAATTTTTGAATTTTTTTTCTATATTCAAAGTTCTAAATAATTTTTGTATATATTTAGTTTTGGATGCACAATTAGAAGGTGCAATTACCAATATTAATAGGGGCACTCATGCATGCAGTGGATTCCCAACTTAGTCAAGGGTATGGATATCTAGTTGGGTGCGCCTTAATTCGACTCGCTTATCCATGCAAGAAATATGCACTATGGTTAGATTTCACACTATGGAATAGTGGTCAACCACCTAATGTAATGTGATATCCCTCTTGATTTTGGACATATTAAGGAAACATCTAAAGTCTATTATAGATAGAGGTTTCCTTTCTTCTATAGGGGAAATCCAAATGCTAGTTAATTTGGATAAGCAACAAGAAGTTTCAGATTTTCCAGTTGTTTTTGAGTTTGCGTTAGATGATTTCAATGATATTGGCTTAGAATTGACACGTTCATAAGAAAAAACAACAGTTGATGGAAGCATTTTATCTGAGCTCAGGTCAATATTAGATAGTGTTGTGCCAAGAAAAGGAAATTATGGTGAATGGTGGCACTCTCTTTTCGAAATATTTTTGGGTGCATTGGCAGATCGAAGGAGAAAGCGAGTTGAACAATGGTTGATGTCAAACACAATAGATTTTTCCAATTATAATGAGGTGAAAAAATTACAGTTAGAGGTTGTTGAGGATATTTCATAAATGAAGAAAAGGTTGTCTATTTGTGGATGTAAATGATCTAAATGATTTTGGATATGTATGCATGAAAAAATACATGAATCCTCTCATTCTTGCATGGGTATCCATGTATGTTCAGAAAAATGTTCCTTATTCACCATGGAAAAAGAAGAGAATTCAGTAGAGGAATGCAAAGATTTGGCAGGGCATGATGGTCCCCATGACTGTAAAATGAGAAACCACACCTGTGGGGAAGTTTGTGAATTTTTTAAGAATTCATCCAGCTATAATAAGTCTTTTTCTATCCATATTGGGCATGAGGATCCACACAAGTGCAATTCTCCTCAACATATGTGCAAAAAAATATTTTCTCTTCCCATTTGCAAAAATTCGGTGTGATTTCCCAATTGACTTTGGGGATCATGATAGGCATGCTTTCATGTGGTCACAAGGACCCTTTTCATGAGATCAATCCTAATATAGGACATCTAATATGTGGGAATGAGCATGTGTTCCT
Organism: Picea engelmannii; assembly: GCA_009831015.1. Taxonomy (NCBI): domain Eukaryota; kingdom Viridiplantae; phylum Streptophyta; class Pinopsida; order Pinales; family Pinaceae; genus Picea; species Picea engelmannii. The sequence goes on along the minus strand of ML800446.1, from coordinate 91,059 downwards.
TTACAAATGCAAGGTGCCTGGAATATGTGATAATTTTACTGAATTAGTTCACCAAACAAAGCAGTTCCTAGGGAATAGAGGGTATTTTGAGTATGAGATTAGATAGAGTTGTGCCAAGAAAATGAAATGATGGTGAATGGTGGAACTCTCTTTTTGAAATATTTTTGGGTGCATTACCTTATCGAAGGAAAAATTGAGTTCAATAGTGGTTGATGTCAAACACTATGGATTTTTCCAGTTCTGATGAGGTACAATAATTACAGTTAAAGGTTGTTGCGGGTATTACAAAAATGAATAAAAAGTTGTTTGTTTGAGAATGTAAATGATCTAAATTCATTTGGAGATGTATGCATGAAAAACTCCATGTCTCCTCTCATTCTTGCATGGGTAGCCATGTATGCTCAAAAAAATGTACCTTCTACACCATGGAGGAAGTAGATAATTCAGTTGAGGAATGAAAATAATTGGTAAGGAATGAAGGTCCCCATGACTGTAAAATGAGAAACCACACCTGTGGGAAGTTTGTGACTTTTTTAAGAAGTCATCTAATTGTAATAAGTTTATCAAATTAGTTCACAAAACAAAGAAGTTCCTAGGGAGTAGAGGGTATTTCGATTATGATGGCGTATCAGAGTAGAAAGTTCTACGAAAGGATTGTTGTGTCCATGGATGATTTTAAGGATGGAAATTTATTTTAAAATGTATAAACCTTGGCGAATATTACTAATCCTTCATATGCCTACTATAAATGATTGGCGATATTTTTGTAAAAACATTCAAATTTCTAAGGATTTTATACAGTTTGTATAAACTTTTGACGATTTTTAAGGTAAAATAATTTTATCTAATAGAATTTGGGCGAATCATTTTTAGAATGGCGAATCTTTTTTTGGGAAAAACCATGGAAAATTAGCCCATGAGCGAAATTTAGCCCCTAAAATCATCCCTAGTTGTGTCCTAATACGATACTTTAAGAGGAGCTATGAAGGACCTCATGTTCATACAACTAAGCAGGATGCTATGCATTATTGTGAGACAATATGTCATTCTTGTGGCTATTTTGTGAAATTCCTATTGACCACCCATGTTTTCATAACACAGTGCATGGTAATATGAGAAATGATAAATTTATTTCATAACCAAAGGAGATTGATATTGATGGAAAAAAATATGCATGGGGAGAAACAGGGCTCTCAGAAATGTGCAAAATTCATTGTAAAAAACATTAAAAACTTGCATGATATTGTCGTTCATGTGTAACATGACTTTCATTTGGACAAAGATATAGAACTAGTATTTGACCACTTCCAGAATGGAATCATCCTTTTTAAGAAGGACAAGGAATAAAATATCTTCAAGGGAATTTTATATATTTCCATCAAGGACATGGACAATTCTAATGTGGGCAATTTTGCATGGAGGCATTTCTCCCGAACCTCTTCATGAAATATTGTGAATCTATGGTGCATGTACAAATATGTGAGATGTTGGTTTATGATAATATTTTGAATTTTCCAATCACATTGCTCATTTTCATTAGATGGAGCTTTGTTGGTCATGACCTTGTGTAAACCATTCCATTTGGTGTTTGTTGCACTAAGTGTAAAGAACAATGTTGGATAATTATAAGACGTAAGTTAGGTATGAGCTATTTGTTACCTCTTTATTCCCTTTTATTTTAATGGTATCCATATTTTGTATTGATCAAATGAGGAATTACCCTAGAGCTGATGCCATTAGACACAAACTCAATCCTAAGGCCAACGAAGGAGAAAAAACAACACATGCTAATTAATCTAGGATTCAAGCCTACAAACAAACCTTCTCACAAATAAGCGTTAGTTGGTGATGGAATCCAACATCGCGGGATCGATGTACGAAGGGGTTGAGTTTAGGCGGGTGGGAAAGTTACTTTGAAAACTTGCTTAATGAACTAAGGCCCTGGTGCAAGTTACCTCACCAAGCAGTGGGCAACCCTCCAAGGAGTCTGAGTGAGTCTAGCCAATGTTGATCCCAGGTACAACACCACCTTCCATGCATTGTCACCTTGTGTAGGAAGTCTAAAATATTATGGCCTCTATGATACCACCTACTTTACCAAAGCAGAGGAGGAACAATCGACAGTCGACACCAAGACCAACAAAGAAGGTTTGATTACTCTATCAGCCCCAATGCGACTTTGTGCTTGACCCTTGCGTTAGAAGGGCTTCCCAAATTCAATGATATAGCAACTCTATTTCACTCCCTAAATAAAAGATTTATGTTTGATTAGCATCTTTGTAAAGTTATTCTCACAATCCTATTCCAAAGCTCTACACCTAAGATAAGATGGGTTTAAAGAGCCCTATAAAAGTTGCTAGATAATTTTTAATTAGCTCTTGATTTTAGGTTGTTGTTACTCAAAGGATTGGTCATGAAATTGATGGCATTTCGACTCGACTCTTCAAACCATGCAAGAGGAAAATGAAATGCAAGAATTTCAACTTCGATGAAAACTAGCTATGGGAAGGAGCAAGAGGTTTTAAGCAAAGAAATAATTTCTTGATAGATTACTATGTGTGCACTTCTAATGACAAAAAGTATGAGCTAATTATCTAGATAAATGGAAGCAAAATGACCCAAATTTAAAAAATACCATGCAAATGTCATAGTTCACTAATTAGTACACCTATACAACATTGAAAAGAACAATGTAATAAAGAAAAAATGACACAAATCCTTGTTTCATAAGAGTAATGTAACATAAGTATTTCAAATTTTATGTTCTTTGAAAATTCTTAACCTTGCCAAGAAATAAGAGGTGTAAACATGGTGACCTTAGTACGCAAGAAATCTACCTTATTCAACCCATCTATGCTCCCTAATCGTAGACTATCCATTACCCATCCCATCTCATGCCTTGAAAATTATTACTCTCATCCAAAACATCTCTTCACTAATTTAAGACCCAATGTAAATTGTTGAACATCAAATGTAAGCTCGATCTCAAGGAAGACTCCTAGAACTACATGCTACAAATTTTTGGTAACAAATATCAAGGTTCTTGGTAGTTTTTGGTAACAAATTTCAAGTTTTTGGACAATTTTTGCAACAGATATTAGGAGTGAGTATCCACCATTTAAGTCGTTGATCTCAAGATAAAATACCCAAAATCAATTCTTGAAGGAATAACTTTGTTCAACAAATACTCAGTTTATATTATATAATGTGATGAAAAACTAAGTAGGCACATTAATGTGACTACATGATCACCTGGCATTCTCTAAGTCTTACACATATCCATGTAACCATTCTCCAATGCACCAACCAACAACATTCTCATCTAACCTATGCACATGGCATCCCTTTAAGGCTACTAATGAAAAGACTTATGATAGGTAGTTTTCAACACTTATTTTCCTTATGTTGCATAACTCATATCACAGAATTATTGCTATATTAGATTAGGTTCTATAATATTATAGGTCCATAGAGTGAAAGTAAATTCAAGGAATTATGTTTAGGATCTATAAAATATCCTTTGAACACCTTACAATGTGAGTAGAGCCCATATTGGAAACCGATGTCCTCCACTTCAACACCATGAGGATCAAGGGTAAAATGTCATGTGGCATATTGATGTTGCCATGCCAATATGATGATGTCAACAATGTAAAGTGTTAGGATAGGTGAACCAATGAATTCCTGTGAGATGGAATGGATGACATTGACAAGGGGGAATGGGGAAGACAAGTGGCATTTCCAAGATATGGCACATGGAATTGACATAGGTAAAAGGACCCTTAGTTTATCAAAATTTCTCTAAGTATTAATGCCTCAAAATCTAAAAGAATTTAATTGAATCTTATAATGTATTTTCAATCCACTTCTCTGTGGGGATTTCCTTCTTCATGTTTTGAATTGCATAAATCCTTTTATAGACATTATACAATGCATTATGAGACAAGCATGGAACATATGCATGGTGTGTGAATATAAAACATTGACGTGAATAGTAAATAGAGACTATAGGTGGATATGACAATCCTAGAAAGTGTCATACTGCCACATTAACAATAGCAGGGTTGACTTAATGGATGTTTGGACTAATCATATTCAACTATGTGGTATTGATGATCACAACATGGAAGCTTCAAAAGGACAAGTGGTGGCCCCATATTCCAACACATGGAACAACTAGTCTAAAGGTTTCCAAGCTTGGCAAAGTGCCCCTTCTTATCAAAATTTATGTAAGTATTTGAATCTCAAATTTGAGGGAGAATTTAGTTGGGTGCTATACAACATTCTGGGTCTGCATGATCATGTAATATTTTCCCTTTATGATTTTTTCTACATGAGTACTATGCCAAACCTAAAGTTGAATTTTACTTCATTTATAATTTTTTAAGTCTGATGTGCATGAGTGGATTTTGGCCCTAATATTCTACACCTTACATAACTCCTCTCACAAAAAATAATTAATCTAAGCATTTCATAGAGGATGAAATTCACTTGAAGGCATAGGATCCTTCCATGTGGCGCACAATTAGGGTGAAACATAAGTGTGATGAGTTTTTAGTCATCCATTATTACCATAAAATGAAGGGAGGTATTGGGAAATTCAACAACTCACCATTTTTTGCCTCAAGCTCTCTCTCTTTGTTTCCTTTGTGAGTTATGCCTCTTTCCTAACCCTTCCCTTGAGCTCTCTCTCCCGGTCGATCCAGCATTCCCTAGATCTTTGTCTCCAGCTTCCTTCTCCCGACGTGTCCTACGTGCCCTAGCTCTTTGTCTCCAGCTTCCTTCTCTAGCGTGTATTCAATCACTATATTCCTTACTCCAACTTCCTTCGCCTCATTGTATTCCTTCTTTGGCATGTAATGTATTCGATCATTGTATTCGAGTAGGGTATTTGTTACTCTAGCTTCTAATCAATGCTCCGTTGTATTGTCTCATGAATGGGCGCGCATGAGTGCAATACGATCAGATTTAGTTTTAGTGTTATTTTGTTGGGTGTGAATGAGTGCAATATTAGATTTAGGATTAGTGTTATTTTCTTTTGTTTATTTTTTTGTTTTTCTTTTTTATTATATTTATATATTATATATACTATATTTATATATTATATATATTAATACAAGTGGATCCATGAAATATGGCATCAAATATATGAAGAATGCATGTGAAAGGCCTTCAATGATCAACTAAATCCATAAAGAAAGGGGTGGCCCCTCATCAATCAATAAATAAGACCATCCCTTAAAAATATGTATGAAAGGAGGGTGAGCGTTCCACATGGGATGATGGGTAATATCCAAATAAAACCTAAACAAGTGTGAAATCATCCCACAATTAGGCTAGGGAACAACTCCATGGTAGGCTCCTCCACCAAGTAATAGGGCATAAAAATATGTAGAAGAGGGAAACGATCGACTTGAGGTTGTAATATATGTCATTAAAAACCATATAAATATGTTTATGAATCCTCAACATGAGCAAGTCAATTCACCTCATGAACATCATACCATGCTATACCATATCAACCTAAATGAATGTGAAATCAAGTGATATCAAGGGGAGAATTCCAAGCAAACAAAGATGCCAATACAATATTATCTTAGCCAGAAATTGCTAGGGTGTTCCATCAAGGGAGTTATACATCAACATGTGTGATGTATCATCAACCATACAATGATCATAGGGACTCCACAACCAAGTATACTAGTATGAAAGGAAAGAAATCACCAAGACAACTAGAGCATCAACATCATCTAGCCATCCATGACTACATCACTAATAGTCTTGATTCCTAGTAATTAAGGGCCATATGATCCAAATTAGTCTTACATGGCTCATAATATTTGGCCTCTAAATAAGGTATGGGAACCATTATAAATCTTTAGACACAATGGATGGGTCTCGAGACCTTAATTGTGGTCATGAGAGAAACTAAAGGGTATTAGAACCTAAATGAAGTTTTTAAGGTTCATGATCGATGAAACAATTCTTTGAGATAATACAGAGAACCTTTAGAGGGGACACTTGGCTTCGTATGAGTGTTTCTAGGAGTTTTTGTGCACCAAGGATGGGTATCTAGGACTTTACCATGGTAAGAAGAGGAAATAATGGGCCTCAAGTTGTATATAAATATTTTAAGGACTTAGTCTATGAACATGACCTCAAAGAACAACATAAGTCCTCTAAAAATGATATTTGATATTAGAATGGGATATGGGAATCTATAGGAGGTTTTACATACTAGGGAAGGATATTGGGGTCTTAACCATGGTTAAGTAGGGAAAGGAAGAGCCATATGACCTAAATAAAGATTCTAGGGCTTATAGTACAAACATAGGTCTTGAACCATTACACATGTCTTTAGAGGGAATATTTAGCCACCAAATGGGATACACATTCCATTAGGATAGTTTCTCACCAGGGATGGATATAAACGCCTTATCCATGTAAGTCATATGGGACCAATATGAGGTTTCACATAATAGATGGTTCTCGGGACTCTACACATGGTCCAATGATAAATACCAATGTCTTAGGGATCAAAATATGGTTTTATGGTTCAAGGACCATGCATAGGGTTTGAAACCACTACAAAAATTTTGTAAATGGATTATTCAACCCACAAGTATAAAAAGATTTATAATGATAGGTGTTACCCCTCATATTGTATGAGGTTAAATTTTGAATTTTGTCACATAATAGAATTTTTAGGGTGCCATATAAGGATGTTGGTGGACTTCAAAGGAAATGGAAATTAAAATTATTATTTCTATAGTAGATATCATAATCTAAAAAAAAATCTAAGGAGACGTGTAAATGAGGGGTGGAAGCCATCCTTGCACCATAGTTTGAATTGCATGTTTTGTCATTCGATCTACCTATTATGTTGGAAGTTGTAACATCCCGCTCTGGCGCACTGACAAAACTTATTCTTTGAGGACACTTGCTCGCAAGTGATCTGGATTTTTATGATGATGAACCACTTAACCTTGATGATGATGCATCATGATTGATGACAGGATGTTTTACTATTGC
>ML800446.1:53394-73413 GCA_009831015.1 Picea engelmannii | reverse complement strand
ACCGATGCCTCTACATCCTTAAGGTCAAAAACCCTGCACACTCAATCCAACTGAGTCAATAGCACCTGTCTACATCAAATAGTGACACATCAAGTCATCTGTCAATCACATCATAATCAAATATCATAGGTCTAACATCAAAAGGGTCCAAATCACTTGCGAGCAAGTGTCCTCAAATAATAAGTGTTCTCAGTGCGCCAGAGCGGGATGTTACAGTATTTTATTTGTTTCCTTTAAAACATGATTGATATGCATGTCCCCACATCTACTAGTACTGCAAGGGCATGGCACAATAATTCTGTTGATAAAAGAAGTACTTGATTAATCGCATGACAAGCTTCAAGTTATTTTATGTCTTTGTTTTTTTCTCTCATCTAAGTACTTTTTTTCTCCATAAATATTAATATTAGTACAAAATCATTATTTAAATATGAAATATCATCTATCTCCTTCTTCTCTCCATGACCAAAATCATGGGCCTAATTGGCATGATGTTGGTTTTGAACAACACAGATGATGAATATAAAGAGTGGGTTTGTGAGTGATCTTTGAGTCTAGAAACCCTCCCATTATCATCAAGGAATGTGAACAGTCTATCCATGTCAAATTTCGGTGCATACAGAAAAATTATGAAAAAATTTCAACGTTGGCCCCATTCACATGTTAGTACTATTTCCCATCATATTGTAGTCTATCCCTAGTACAATCTCTTTTATTATAAATAGTTGTTTCCTTTAAAATTCGACCAGGAAAATCATAACGAAACAAGGATAAGATGGGTCGATGTATAGAGTGGGTACGTGTGAGTAATATTTGAGTCTAGAAACCATTCCATATTGTCAAGGCATGCGAATAGTCTATCCATGTCAAATTTTAGGGCATATGGAAACATTTTGAAATAATTTCAACATTGGCCCCATTCATAAGTTATTATTGCCCATCATGTACTGATATAGCCCCAGTACAATGTCTTTATCTGTTTCCTTTAAAACATGACTAAGATGCACATCCCCGCATCTACTAGTACTGCAAGGGCATGGTGCAATAACTGTGTTGATAAAAGAAGTACTTGATTAATCGCATGACAAGCTTCAAGTTATTGTATGTCTTTGTTTTTTTCTCTCATCTAAGTACTCTTTTGCTCCATAAATATTAATATTAGTACAAAATCATTATTTAAATATGAAATCTCATATATCGCCTTCTTCTCACCATGACCTAAATCATGGGCCTAATTGGCATGATGTTGGTTTTGAATGACACCAATGATGAATATAAAGAGTGGGTGCGTGAGTGATATTTGAGTCTGGAAACCCTCCCATTATCGTCAAGGCATGTGAACAGTCTATCCATGTCAAATTTCAATGCATATAGAAACATTTTGAAAAAATTTCAACGTTGGCCCCATTCACAGGTCGGTATTATTTCCCATCATGTACTCTATCCCTAGTACAATCTCTTTTATTATAAATAGTTATTTCCTTTAAAATTCGACCGAGAAATTTAAAATGAAACCAAGAAAACCAGAAAAACTTCTGATAAAGTTATCCCACTATTAGAAGTTTTCCTGGTTTCATCCAACTGTTTGATGTGAAATTTATGACCATTGTGCCACATAACCTTGTGGTGTTTCAATTTCAGTATGCCAGATATGTAAAATATGCATTGTCAATTAATAAATTAACATATATATTTATATAACTTGGAAAGTATCTAAAAAATGCAGTACACTTGTAGTCACATTAATATAATATAAAATAACTGAATAAAATGGGTGAATTGTTTTTCCTGTCCATCTTTCAAACCATATGTTAAATCAATTTCCCTTTGCGTAACATTGGCATCTCCATTATGATAAGCTTCTCTAACCAATTCAGACAGTCGTTGCCATGACAAACTACCTCCATGATGTTGTTTACATATTTCAATCCATACATTCATCCAGTCAAGATTGTTTTCAATGTATAAATGCAGTGCATCCCACTCTTGAGCAACTGAATCAAGAAATCATAATTCACCAATATTAAATATTAGTTATAACGTACATGGTTATAAATATTAATAATTTATGAAATAACATATATTAATATATTAATGAGTATGATCATATACACAAAAAACGAAACTTTATATGTATCATTAATATAAACCTCCACAATTATTAATATATTACCTCTCATTTTTTTCATTCTACCATTCCCCAACAGGTGCTCCTAATCTTCAAATTTTTTTATGGAGTTCACATCCCAAATGTGATCCACTGCATTCATAGTTAGTGATTCTAATTTAGGAAGATACTGACTAATATACACCATGGATTGATATACCATATATCCCTCCACCATAGAACCCTCAGGACGTTCTCTTTGTCTAACCAACACCTTCAATGATTTCAAGTGCCTCTCTACCATCCACATTGACCTTGTGTGAACAGGTCCACAAATTTCAATCTCCTCAACTTCGTTAATGAGGTAGTGTTCTTGTGCATTGAAAAATTTTGGAGGTATATAGTTTTTTATTTCACACATTAGACAAGGTATTTCTCTCTTCCAATACTTTATATCATCTTCATGTATTTATTTCAATGAAAACCATCTACATGAGATCATGACACAAGAAAATAACACATTTCAACATAACATAATATAATATATTACATTACATTACAAGTAAAACACATGTCATTAAGTACAACAACAAATTGAAAGAACATTTTGCATATAAATCACAACTAATTACCTCATGTATTTTCCAAGATCATATATAACTTGTTTGACGTTGTTGTCAAAGTCATTTAGGAGAGATAGCGGTAGAACATACTGTAATAAAAAAATGAATCGTTTTTTGTTTCGGCCAAAGTAAACAAAAAAAAATAATAAACTTAAAATATGTATAAGGAAAATATATATAAATATGTATACCAAAATGATTACCTTAATGAAGGTATGCCAATCATGTGTTTTTACCCCACCAAATTCACCTTTCTTTGTTAAGATATTATTTATGTTTGAAGCAAAACCCGTGGGAAATTTAATTCTTTGAATGACCTCTTTTAAATCATTTATGTGTTGCTCTGTTAATAACCATGGAAGGTTATTTTGGTGTATTCCATATCTATTTTATCGGAACACACTTCGCCTTGCATGATTGGCTTCCTAAATGTCAATACAAATTTTGACATTTTTTTCTTTATCCCTCCTACCATCTATGATTCGCCATAACGTTTATGTCACATTCTTCCCGATATGCAATGTATCAAAAACATGAGCTATTTTTAACTCCTCATAGTATGGAAACCTCATGAATTGAGTGGGATAACATTTCATTCCTCATGGAATCCCATTATTAATACCTTCATGAAGCATAAAAGAAATCACAAAAATAATTATCAAATACGGTACAATAAATTCGATTATTAAAATAAACATTCAAAACATTACATGATATACGATACATAAAGAAATTGTGTACCTTGATGATTTCTATTATATTCCAACCTCCATAGGTGAGGTGTCATTCCTCGTGGTTTTAAACTAGTCTCTTCTTTCCCATTGGAAAGATGTTTTTCAGTAGTACGATACCTATGGTTCTTAGGGAGGAGGTGCCTATACTCATCAAACACCACCTTTCCTAAACTTTTTGAATGATGATACTTCATATTAGGACCACAAATTGGACATGCAAATTTACCCTTTGTTTGAAGACCAGCAACAGATGGATTAATGTCAATTATACGATGAGATTATTTAAAAATTAAACATGCAACATGATAATTTTAAAAAATTATATAGTATTAAAGAGAAATAGAATTCTACATACCACAAAAATGTGTTAGTCCTGGGGAATCATGAATTGTCCATAAAATTATTCCACGAAATTTATATTTCTTCTCCCCGATTGGTTTACAAATGTCATAAATAGTGATGTTATCCCATAAATTTAGTATCTCGTCGATAAGAGGCTCAATATATACATTCATATCTTTAACCTGGTACTTACCTAATTTTTTGAAATTGCACATAATTACTATAACCATGATATGTATATATAAGTAAATAAATAAACAAAACATATTATGCAAAAAACAAAACAAATCAAAATGTTACATTCAAAAAATTAATATAAACAAATACCTGGAACAAGCATTGTCAAAATTATGTGATCCCTCTTTATTGACATCCAAGGAGGAATGTTATTGTTGGTAACAAAAATAGGCCACACTAAGTAAATAGACCTCAGCTCTCTGAATGGATTAACACCGCCAGCTGCTAATGAAAGCCTAACATTACGAGGTTCATCTTTGAAATCTTCCCATTTTTCCTCAATTTCCCTAAATGCATAACCATCGACAGCCATTCAAATAACACCATCTCCATTTATGTTACATGCATGGTAATCCATAAATTTTTCTATTCTTTCACACTTGAACAATCGCTGCAAATGTGGAATTATGGGAATATGACAAAGAACCTTTCGAGGCACCCTTTTTATTACTTGATCGGTTCAATATCTACTGATAAGACATTGCAGGAATTTTGTTTTCGAAGCATGTTGTCCAAAATATATAATATGATCATTAGGACATCCATCTATAGTTTGATAATTCATTCCAATGTCTTTCATAATGGCATGCAAATCTCCATATGTGCGAGGTAAAATATTTGGCGATGGTAACAAAATTTCACCTAACAATCTACAACATAACAAATAACTAGTTAATGTAAAGAATATTAATCGTAAAAATTGCATTCTTATTTTACACATTAATTAACACTAAAAACAAATAGAAAAAAAGTCAACATTTATGTATAATATGAGATGAAACATATTACATACCTTAGGATCTGTGTCATACAAGTGTTCAAAAAATTATTCATAACCTTTGAGTTCACTAGCATTAATGTAGTGGAGATAATATTTTCTCTTGTTCCTTCATAAAGTCATTTATTTGCCTTTTTCTAATAGAGGTCCATCATAAATACCATCACTATCCCCATCCTCATATGGCTGAGCAAACAAATCTTTGATCATTTTATTTATCCCATCATCTTCTTGCATGAGATCCGCATTTGCTTGATCATGTTCCTCAACTTGTACAACATCATTTCTACTACTACTTGGTGCAATATTCTACAAAACGTTAGAGGGAAACTCTAACTTTATAATTACAAAAAATCATGCAAAATTAGTGTGTATAACAAATATTCAAACAATATATATATACACATATATAATTTCATATATATATAATCAACAATATAAAAACAGATAATGAATATATAGTTAATAATTACCACGGGACGATATTCATTCGATCCCCAATCAATGTGCCCATATTTCCTACAATGTTTTTTAGTTGTTGTTATTAAAATTCTTACGGGACGTGTAGTGCAACATATTTTGCAAGGGAAATAACATCTACCATGACCCTTTTCACCCTATTTACTTTTTTCCCACCTCTAATATTCTGCAACATTCTTCCGCACAAAAATATCCTTTTTGAACCGTCGTTGTTATAGCAATATTGTCGCAACATCTCTAATTAGCAAAATAATTATAGATATTTTTTTCATCACAAGAGCGATGAACGTTGACCAAATCACTGTTGACTTTGTCACATAGTATAACGTTCAATGTTTACTTTATCAAATAGTGTAACGGTCAATGGTTATCATCACTCTTGTGACGAACGTTAACCAAATCAATGTTGACTTTGTCGAAGAGTATAACGGTCAATGTTCACTTTATCAAATAGTGTAACGGTCAATGGTTATTGTTGCTCTTGTGAAGAATCCATGAGTTCATCGCAAGAGCGATGATAGTCCATTATCTTCACGTTCATCACTCTTGCAATGAACATATGCATTCGTCACCAGAGTGACTAATACAGACTAGATTTATAATAAAATTGAAAAATTAAACTCTTTCCCTTGAATTTTGCGACGAAAGGGTACTTTCGTCACAAGTAGTCGTAGAAAATGTTTCAATATGTAGTAGTCACACCAGATATCTTCTCTTTTCTCCTTTCCTTTATTTTGATTCAATTGGAATGTTAAATTCTTCATATCTTGTCTTAGCTCTTCCACAGCTCGATCTGTATGCATGTATTTATTTTCCTTTAATTGTAAGGCTGCTTGCAGAGTCTCGGCTTGACTTTGGAATTTGTGTTGTCTCAAAGGATACTTCAAGTGTGGCAATAGATAGTTAGCAAACAAATGTCTATGCTATGTATTAGTAATAGGGTACTTTAACTTACCTTTTAGTCTTTTGAACTTCTAGTCCACCTCCCAGACCGATTCTCCTGGTTTCTTCTTAATATCTATCATTTCATTCATAAATTGGTCCTATGAGCCTGGTTTACGAAATTCATTTATTAACTTCCTCTTTAACTCTACTACAATTGTAGGTGCTCTCGTTGGATTATTTGTTGCGAGAACCATGTACCAGTATAATGTGTGGTCTCTGAATGTGATTTCCAACTACACAACCTTTATATATTCATCTATAATCTACTTTATTGTCCATATATTCTCATAGATAAAAAAATTATTTTTGGGGTCATCTAACTCGTCCCCTTAGAACTCTGGTAACCTAATAGTTGGATCTTATCCTTGCATTGTGAATTTTATTATATTACCACCTCCGCATGGTGTAGATACCTAACTTCTAGTTGTTGAACTTACACTTCTACTTGAGTTTCCATTGGACCCACGTCCTGTAAAAATCCTTCTTCTACTAATCACTCGTTGGTTAACCAATTTTTATTCTTCATATGTCTTAGTCGCACATGGGGTTGTGGGTTCCACAGTAATTCGGATATGGAATAGAGAGCCTTCTTATGTGTCGAACCCATGACCTCTAGTTTTCCTCTCATATGTGGCACACAATATATCCTCAATCTAACCCGTGGTGTGGAGATCCTCTACCTCTTCCTCATCATTGTCCAATCCCTCTCTCTCATCTACTTCCCTCTTCTTTCTATTCATCTTATACTGGTAGGGTCACCCGTTGCATGTCACACCTTCTTTCCTTATGATTTCCCCAGTCTCTTCATTATCTATCATGATGGGGTCCATTAGTTACTTCTTTTGGCTATTCTCCAAATCCTTCTCCATATCTCAAATCTTCCTTAGTGCTCCCCCCAGCTCCCCCATGCACGAAGAGTGGTCTAGTTTTATAATTCCATAGTCATCGTGCCTTTATCATGTAAACAAGATCTTGGTCGATGTGTAAAGTGACATGATGTACCTCCCTATGGGTCCCCTTAAGAAATCTTTCTATGTAGAAGTATATGGATTTGTTGTGTCTACTGCAAATTCAGTAATAAACCCCATAGTAATACTATCTAACCAAAAATCCACTGCACGTGTAAATTTGTTATTAACCCTTTCCAATTGCGCAATATTTTCAGCAATCCACTCTACTGGGCTAATCAAATTAGTCGGATGGGTATATTTCAACCTCAATATCCACTCATGTAATAACTCTGGAAAATAACAGAAATATGCTTCATGCAAATCAGTAAACACATACCTTTGCAGATACTGGTCTGGTTTATACCTGGAACCCTTATTATCTTTCTGCACGAACTCTAGTTAATTTGTCTCCAACCATATTTCAATCTCCTCCCTTGTAGGATTACATGGCATGAACATCCATTTTTACCACTGCATCTTCTTCACCAAACCCCTTATAGGATGTCTTTCTGAGTTCCAGTCGAAAACAAGACCATTTGTTGGATGTATGGGATAACTCGGGTTCTAACTTAGTTCTCCAACAAAACCCTTTTCACCATCGACCCTCCAGGTAAACCAAAAGGATACACTGTGCACAGAGTGCACAACGCAGTCTCACCCAAGATGGTTTATGGGTGACTCTAGGACGCAGATTGGGGATGCTCTTTTTACTTCTTCCTCTATTTTAACATATATTCTACTATAACATTCATCAAATCTCCTACTTTATCCATTCAATTACATACATTCTTGATAAGTATACTAGTGTGCACTGTAAATAAACCCATTCATTCATTTAACCATTCAGTTATAATTGCATAAACAACAAAAAGAATTCAGACACATTGCAACACATAATTTTACCATGGTTCACCCACTGGGCTACGTCCATAAAGATATTCTTCTTTACTCATTCTTCATCAAAATTGCATGCACCCCCCCAGGCATGCAATACATCATCATTTAGTACTGGTGCATGAGGCTGATCAGTGTCGCACCAAGCTCCATAGCTTGTAACCTCACCCTCTGTTACAATTCAACATTGACTCCATATGAGCTCCGCAACTCTAAACAATATAAATACTTAGACTTAGATTCAAAAATATGCTCCAAAAGTAGGTTCTACACTATCGTCATTCATACATTGACATCTCTAGTTGCCTATTACATCCTTTATTTATCCTACAAAATATGGGTTAAGACCCTTACATTGACAAAAACCCTAATTTCTAAGTGGACTCCACTTTTCCACTTTCTAACTCCTAGTGCACGGTTGGCCTTTGATCCAACTGTTCCTTGTGTTGATCTACCTTCTTTTTTTTGCACGTTGCTTCATTTTCCCTTTGTTGCGCTATTTCCTTTGGTCCATTCTTCCTCGCTTATTGCGCTTAACTCCCAAAATTGCATGCTCCAACAAATGTAAATATGTTTATATGGATTCCTAGTGTGGAGCTCAAGGCCAAGGATTAACTAATGAATGTCTAGGCATCTAATTGTGCTAATTATGATTTCAATACAATGCGCAGTGGACCTTCCATGATACAATCAAGATATTTAAATATTTTTCTGAAAATTAATAGAAAGGTCTAAGATGGATGTGATGACCATGAGAGAGGTTATGAATCCACTAGAGCGGAAGAGGAAATGTGGCATAAAGGGAGGGGGATCAATCCTATGTTTTCTAGGAACTCCTACATTTTCATCATGTACCTTATTTAAATATCATCCACCATATTTGACTTAGAAACCAATAATTAGATGCACGTGGTGGTTGGTGAAGAAATCCACCTCACATAGCTATGGAGGCATGGACTGGGTATAATCATCATGGTAAATTGTAAATTTCCTCTGTCCTCATGGAAATTTTTCCCCCAAACTCATGGAAATTTTCTCCTCACCTTCACTCTCATTAAACAATGTTGTCAGTATCACCATTAACCACTTACACTCTTATTGTTTTCAAGTAAAAAATCTACCCAATCCATGAATAATTCAATCCTTGTGTTTTAGATTGATATGCAAACTTTAAAAATGACCAAAATATCTATGGGAGAGAAATTTATGGACCTAGGAAGAGATATGGATGACTATAGAGAAGCATAGAGGCTATATCATTTAGGAAACCTATCTTTCCCCTCTTAATTTGTTTTTATTGTATGCCTTAGAGACAAGGTATGGCTTTGTTAGGTTATTCCCAGAAGGCAAGCAACAAGATGGGTTCTTCTAGCACACACTAAAGAGAATTGGAAGGGAAGAATATTCTTGAGGTATTGTTGATTAGAGAAGGGGCATATCTTCCTTATATTGTGTGGGAAGGGGGTGAGAATGTTATGTATGTTTTGTAGCTAGATGAGTTCCCTAGAGTTCTCAATTGTGAGAAAATTAGCTAAGTCTAAGAGAAATTGGGTTAAATTAGGTGACCTATGAGTCCATAGCTATATTTCTTCACCTCAGTGGCCTCATAGCCTAGCTTGGGGGTGGAAGTTTCCCAAGATGCCTATGATTGGATGAAAATTTTCTCATATGTAGCTAGTTTCTTAGACAATCTTGGTAAAAAAATAATTCATTGGAGAAATTTTGAGGTCATGGATCTCAAAACAAAAAATGTTTTATCAACATCAAATTTAAAAGAACTAATAGGATTCAAGATGATGGTGTTAACCATAAGGGTAAACAATTTTGGAGGGAAAGAAAAAAACTATTTTTTTATCATATTTTTGACTCAAATCCTTATGGGTTTACTCAAATTTGAATTGTAGGTACTCCTTGGATATGGAATTAAATTATGCATCCAACAAGTACCTAATTTGGATACTTTCTATAGACTTGTAGTAAGATAAAATTTCATGTATTTCTAGTTTATGTCACGGTGTATCTATCGAAAGTATGTAGATCGGATGCTCATTGGATGCGAAATTTAATTTCAGATCCAATGAGTACCTACACTTGAAATTTTAGTAAAACCATAAGGAGTTAAGTCAAAAATACAATTAAAAAGGTAGTTTTTTATTATTATTTTATTATTTTTCTTAGGAGGCCCATTTTAGAACTCAAAATTTCTCTAATAGTGGATTCCTCCTGTTGTTGAAGTAATACATCCTTCATAGAACCTTTTATCCACCATGGTTTTCTTCTCTATTGAGTATTTTCCATACTTGTTATCTAATATGTTAACATTGCATATTCTCCCTGCAAAATATTACTATTCATCCTATAGAATGTGGCACACCATATTCATTAGTTTCTTAAGGGTATCCTAGAAGGAAAAGGGAGGTAAATGGAGGTTTTCTTCTTGGTGAGGACATGAATTATGAGGGAACTCTACCCATCTGAAAGAGAACTCTCCCCTTCCATCCGACCGAGAGAACATTCTCGAGGCAATACCAAGAGCTATTAGTTCCTCATAAGATATTCTTATAGGGTGAGAAGCCAGAAAATGTCACAGGCCACCTACCTAGAGAAGTCACTAGAAATTACATCCAGGAATTTTATTTCTGAGCAAGAACAAGGGGTGTCTATGTATGAGGAATCATAAATAAGAAGTATTTAGAGTTGAGACACAACACCCACCTCTACTACTCAGTCCCCCCTTCTATGGGTGTCAACTTCAAAAGTTTAGCACCTGGTTCCCTTAAGATTACATAAAGGCACTTATGGCAGGATCTTTCATCTTCAAAGGACAACCGATATTATCTAAATAGAGCCAACATTTGATAGATTCAATTGAAAATATGTAAATGGGTAAGATCCATCTATGATCCATTCCTCAACTCGTGGCTTTCAGTGCGAGGATATGATTCAATCTCATATGGTAGTCTTCCTCTAGTAAGAAGAAATCTTGGATTACAGAGACACAGATAAATGAATGGTTGAAAGCATTCTCTTCTTTTGGTGGCCCCCAAATTCAATGATCATCACTTCGCCTTTATTCGGGTCGTGAAACTTTAGATATATAATATGTATATGGGTGCAAACACCTAATAGAATAGACTGGTATATGAGCATGAAATTGGAGTAATATCTACTCATCCCAAGAATCACATGCTCATCTCCCTCCACTCCCCAAGAATCTCGCCCACTTGAGTTCACTACGATCAGTTATACGAACATCAAGAGTCTAAGGGAGAGACTTTGTTGGTAAGTATGTGCTTCAGAGTCTGTAAAGTGTGGACACTACCTCCACCTCTATGTCTCAAAGTAGCAGTGTCATCTTGTTGTTTGTTACTCGAATCTGTTCGAGCATGCAAGATATATATTTTGATTGTGAGTAGGTGAGAAGTTGCGCTCAGTCTCACTTCAACCCCTATTTATTCATCCATATTATAAGGGAGGAAATGAAACGGGTTTAATGAGCGGTCTAGGCCCTAGGGGTTTAAGGAATAGGTTGGTAAATGGTATAGATCCCAAATGAATCAAAACTAATTATATGAATGTAGAGAGTATAAGGGCCCACATTTTCAAGTTCCATACCACTCATGACCACTCATTTCAGATTGATAATTGTAATCCTTTTTCATTTATTAATTTATTAGTTGGCAATAGAAAAAATATGATGTGCCTAGTTTTAATGAGTCTATTAGTGCAAGTCATCTAAACACCTTTGGTAGGTTAGGTGTACCTCCTATCCATTGAAGTGGGGAGTAATGAGGCTAGTATCCCCCTCTAGATGAATAATTAGTAGGGGGTCCTTTTTCCTCATAGTGACTCCAAATTAGTAGGGAGGGGACCCACTTATTCCCTTGGCCTTCTAATCTGGCACAAGACTCTCTTGGATTTGTCAAGCCCACTAGTTGGGTTCAAATTAGAATGGAGGGTTGAGATACCAGGAACTACTATCATTCATACCCTAGAAAAAATATTACTTACGAGCATGCCATCCTCAAACAATACATTATATTTTGAATGGTTGTAAACAACACCTAGATTGTTGTAAATAGAACTTGACCTAGAACCCATCCCACCTACACTGATGTAAACAGAACCTGACTTGGTGATTCATGATCGCCTACCTACATGCCTACACTCAGTGAATGGGTCACCCTTTATTTTATATATGTTGTCTTAGAGAAACCATATTTGAGATTATCTATTTCATTAAGGGGATTGGGTCTCTATTATATATCATATTCTTGGGTAGGGATTGCTTTATTATATAGGATATGATTTGGTGGGATTTGTTTATGGAGGCTTTTGAGCATAATTAGGCTATTTGAAAGCATATGAGTCAATACGAGAGTAAATTAAGCAATAATTCATTCAACTATTTGGATATTTTCATCTTTGTGCCATCTGAAAGCATATGAGTCATTACTTGAGAGATAGATATTTTCATCTTGATTATCTTTGAAAGCAGTCAATACATTTAATAATGAATGGAAAAATCTTTCTTTTCCTTCTTCAATATGATCGAATCCAAGGAAAAATTATCTCCCCGGGGAAAATTTGGTGTTCCCTAGTCAAAGGGAGTAGCCTAGCATTTTGTATACTAGCCACCATACTTATATGAAGTACTTTGGGCAGTGCCTTCACTACCCAAGACACTATGTTTGTTCTCCCTCAAATGACATCATATAAAGAATGAGAAAAAAAAAAATTTGTTATGCGGAAAAGTAATAAATTCTTCAGTTGATCTTCTCTTTCCTAAAAATCCTCACCATGATATGGACTCCAAGTTTCTATGGAAGGAAGGATTATTCCTAGTCTAAGTCTAGGTGGGCTTATTCCCAATGAAATCTTCTCATCCCAACATGCTTGTGTACACATGTTCCAACACTGCAATGCATCTGTCACCAAAATATTCTTGCATGAGGTGATACACATTAATTGTATGGGTTGATCCTAGCCTTAAAACCTCTCCTACTCATATATGGTTGGTTATCCCAGCATAAGTAAAACCTATTAATCATACTTGATTTTGATTTGTAACCTATAGAAACTTGATTTTAAGGAGTTGTAACCTATATTTGGTTGAGGTGGGACAAAGACTCTTAAAAGTATTAAGGAGAGAGCCCCTATCATACAGGATCAATTAGTATGCGAGCCTTAGGAGACATATTACTTGTTGTATAGGATAAATTAGTCTACCATCTTTAGGATACCTACTACTCGTAAGGGGAGGGAGCTATTATCTAGGAAGCAATTATCGTAGAGTATCAACCATCCTGAAACTCTTCTCATAGAGGAAACTCATTTCCATCCCAAACCCCTTCTCATATGGATAATAACCAGGTTCTAGAGATCCTATGGATCCTGACATTAGGTTCAAATAAATATAGTACATGTCAGGTTCTATATCTTACAGTAAGGGTTAGGTTCTATATCCCATCTTTAGTAGAACTCATTCTAGTCTAGGTATTTGTTCCTGTAACTAGACACATAGAGGAAAGCACCTTAAAGGTTATATCTTATGAAATAAAATACACATGAAGGTCTGGTTGGGTCAATGAAATATACATCTTTATACATTAACTAAAGAAAATGTATAAACAACGTAGAATCAATTCACATCATTTCATCAATGCGTAGAGTCATTCTGATGTTGTCATTTATTTTCCTCCTTATCTAAGGAACCATTAGTAGCTCAAGGTGTTGGGATAACACCAAGATTGGAAGCAATGTATTCTCAGGTAAGGGGCTTATCCCCCCACAATAGAAGTACGAGGACTGAGGTCAATGGTTAGGACCAACCCAGCCTGGTTAGGTTGAGCATAATAAGGGTTTTGAATAATCTATTAATGGGGACAGAGAATCCACCATAGAGTTATATAGGGTTAAGACCCAAACAAGATATGCTAAGACAGAAATAATAGGTTACGTAGGTGTCCATCCAAGGAAGGGAAAAGTGGGGAGTTATCCAAGGAAATGAAGGCAGACTAGACTAATACAAAGCATCTAAAAGGATATATTAAAAGTACAATAAATGAATATTAATATAATGCATGGGAAGGTCATGTTGGCATCCTCTTGGAATCAAAACCCAAGGTTTAGGTTAGACTAAACCTATCTAGGTCGAGCACAATAGGGGTTAAGAATGTGCAAAAGAAAGCTATGAGGATAAAAAAATAGAAGGGGCATGGGCTACCAATCAGCTCGCGTCCACACAACATCAAGTAAGGGTCAATGTAAAGAAAGATATACAAGACATTGGTTTGCTCAGTAAGTAATCAAGGTAAGGTCCAGAACATCCATCGTAAAAGAGTTTTGAATGGTTACATTTACATATAAAATATGGTCTAGTAAATACTATACGCAATTCCTCGTAAATAGGATACCATAAAAGGTAAAATGGGAAATATCTTAGCTATGTCTATGTCTCTCAAAAGAAGGGTTATATTATTCTATACCAAATGAAATAATCCCCCCTATTTTGAGTAAGTAATGCCTATTGAGAGAGCCCCCCTATTTTTAAATAAAGCCCCCATATTTTAAGTTAGTTTCGATACTAAGTGTTTTTATTACCAGAAGCATGCCTAAGATAACAATGCATTGGATGGATGCATAAGATAATATAGTATTCATTAGGAGAGAGGGAAAATTGATTCTATAGATATTTATTATTATTATTATATATGTATGTAAGCATATATAAAGATAGAAATTATGATTTAGTATACTTCATCTCTATCTCTAGCATTACTTACTCAAAAACAGGGTTTTATCCTAGCTCAAAAAGTTCTAGTGAAGGTGATATTGCTTGTTCTTGAGCTAGCGTTAATGGGGTGAGGTGTTCAACAATGGAAGATCTATTTATATTTATTTTATGTATTGAATGCTTGGCATGGTTAATCATTTCATTGGATATCTATATCTATTGACCTTTCAGTTCTTATTCATTTCATGGAGAGGAATATATGACCTTGAATGAATTTCTTATTCCTTGGATAGTTGTGCTCCTTTCCTTATATTATTCATTGAGGGGGGATATAACCTTGAAGGAATTTCTTATTATTATTCATGGAACGGATATCACATGGAAGTTATTATTCTATGGATGTGGGTAGACGAATTTCACCTTGACCTATTTATTTTCCTTGAGATAGCTTCACCTTTATCTTTCTTTGCTTATTCCTGTTCGATATACTGGGCAAGACCTTATTGATTGGACACTATCGATCAGTGGTATGAGATGATAGAAGCAGTCCTGGTTATTCATTCATTACCATACCCATAGTGGGCGAGGGAGGTAGCTTGAGAGAATGGCTATTGGAAGTATTGATGGCTTGTAAATCTTTAAGGGTTCAGTTTCAATAGCTTGGTTTGGGTAGCCCTGGTTCAAGTTTAGCAGAATTTATATGGGGAGAGGGGGGATGATAATTATCTATCCTCCTATATATTATATGCCAAGGTGGAACTTATATTATAGTATGTTAAGGAAGAATCAATATGTGTCTCTTTCTTATCCTATCCCTTGAAATAATTAATATATCTTGGGTTATCCCTTGAGGGAAGAAATAAGTAAGTAAGTGTGAAAATTCACCCATGGCATATCAGGAACAAATAGCTAAATTCCCGATGTACCCTTTTCCTCTTTGCGGCCTAAATGAGGACCGGGCCTGTGATATCTCTGGTAGGTATATGATACCGAACATGTCCTTATATTTCTTTTTTATATTATCCAAACCCATCTGATAGAGAAAAGTATTATCCAAGTCCATCTGATAGAGCAAAGTATTCCTTTGAACGAAGACAAGGGTGGTGAGGTAATAAGATAAGGTAAAGAAAATGTTTGGTTCCATTTGTTCCATGAGTGGGTAAGGAAGGTCAAGTCCAAACCTATTCCTAAGATGAACTGTGACTGGGTTAGTGTACTGAATAAGCTTCCTGGCATGAATAGTCAGTGTGTATTGATGTTAAATAGGAAAGTTAGACATCGTTCAAGAGCTAGGTTCTTTTAGCTACCCTAGTGAGTAGTAGTGAGGTTCAGTTAGCCATGTTTCAATGAGTGATTCCTAATGAAATGAGTAGTAGCACGAGATGTTTAATAATTATCGCCTTCAAATTGATGGCTATCACCATACAATAGATATTTCGATGTACATACCTATCTTCCTATCTCATTTATTCAAGATATTAACCACTACCCCCCTTTCCTTTGCTCAGTCAATAACTTATTCCCAACTCATTTCATCTAGTCAATCAAGTGAAGTCGACAAATATAGGTTACTTTAGGTGAAATACTACTCGTATAGGTTCAGGTGATCCCATTCAGAGGATAACCAATAATAGTATAGGGGTTTGAATCCACCAATATTGGGATAATTATATCATATAGGTTCAAGTAATACCAGCCTTAGGAGAACAACTAATCATACACATCCCCCAGAGGAAATTCATGGCCAATATTTCAAATGCTAACTGTAGTTAGGCTCAGGTCCAACCCAGGCAGGCCAAGCAAAAACATGGTTACACCTAAGGAACATATAGAAACATCTCATTCACTACCAACAACTCATTCATAACAACTCATTCGTCGATATACCTCACACACCCCCATCATTACATTTACAATGTGTTTGAAATGTAAACAATGACGACCTCCACAATGACATCCATGGTGCATTTGAAGAACCTCAAACTCCCACCTCATCACATTCATAGTGAAAGTGAAGGTTTATCACCTTTCAAGTACAAAGTTTGGGTTCAATATTACAATCCCAGAGAAGCAAGCACCAGGGCATATCATCCATATAATTATGATACGAGGCCCAACAGAAGAAAGAACTAGGTGATATAAGCCTATATTAGTGGGATGAGAGGTTATTGTGATCTAGTTATCACCTTGCTATATTGGATCTAGATTTTTCCAAGAAAAAGGGATACTATAAATAGGATTTCATGTCTATAATTAGGTATAGTTCATCTCTAAAGATATGAGGAATGATATTTATTCTTTGGAGAGATTCTCTCTTTCCTTTCTTCTAGATGGTTGGATTGACCTCTAGTAAGTATGGAAACAAGGTGGTTAATATCCTTCCTTCCATATAGATTGATTTACGCTAATCCATGGTTCAGTGAGCTCCTAGGGTTGGTTAGGTTTGAATAACAATTGTTGGAAGCATATTCCCCACCCAAGAAACGAGGTAAGGGGTCTGTGAACTCCCAAATCCTCCACGTGAATATTTCCTATACAATTGAGATGGTTTCAGTAAATCCATGTAGGCAAGGTTGGTAAAGCTAATGAACACCCATTCTAGTCCAAGCGGAAGGTAAGGAACACCCAGTCTAGTTCAAGCATAAGAGAAGAAGGGTTCAGTGGGTGAAAAATCAAGTTGGATACCTAAACATAAAGGCATGGGATCCTCCCAAGCACCCATTCCCCATAAAAGTACAAGTCATTTCCAAGAGATAGACAATCAATTGGTTGGCTTAGTCAGTCAGGAAGGTTAGTTACAAACCATCATAAATATGGATTGGACGGTTACATATATAATAGTATATAAGAAATCATAGAGAGAATTAGAAGGAAAGAGGAAGAAAGAAATGGTAAAATGATGCATTTTAATGAGAGATGGCCAAAAACTGTCCATTGTCTTCCTTTGGTCATGAAAAGGTCTAAGTGGCAACAAAACCATTATCAACAGAAACATCGAAGTAGAAAACATCTAAGTAGCGCCATGAAGGTGAATTGCCCAATAGATATCCCCCTCCCCAAGTGGAATGTCGGTCAAACCCCAAGTTGAAGGGTAAGGCTTAAACCAGCTAGGCAAGGTAAGGACCAAATCGTATAAAGGGGTTAGGTGGCCCAACTAAGCAAGGCCCCACACAAGATGTAGTAGGGGTAAAAGGCTAAATCCTTCCCTTACCAATCTGGTCTTTTCATTTCATTCTCTATTAATAAGTATGTACATTTAAGTATATTCTTTGCTTATGAATGAAATGGATATGGAACCCATGGTTTTAATGATTTTATGCATGTTTATTTCCACTATTTGTGTTTTTAACGAAATTAAATATATATGGAACCTTACGTTGAAATGGGTCACATCCCCACTTAGTAGGTTGGGAAATCCATGGAAGGGGGTATTACAAGTGGTCCTATTAACACCAAAGTGCTCAATAAGTGAATTTTATACTATAAAACCAATTGATACATAACAAAATTTGAGTAAAATGAACAATTAAATTAAGTCATGAGTAAGATTTGTTTTCCTTGCAAAATAGATCACTAAGAAACTCTTAAGCACTTCTCCTCATTCTAACAATAATACCTAGTGTAAAGCAAGTGGCATAGATTTAGTTCACCTCACCCAATAAGAACATAAGTGAGACTCACATATATTAGGCACATCACAAATTACAATGAAATCCAACCTAGAAAATTGACCCCACAACCTCTTGCTTATAATGTATAGTACTTAACAGCTCAAACTAGCCCATAAGACTATTCATAAACATTACTTCTCAAATATTAATATCATCAAATATAAATATCATGATAATTTTTTATCATTAAATATAAGAAGTCCTTATATCACTTAATATAAGATACCCTTATTTTACAACCTTTATTAAATTGTGTCTATATTTGTGACACAAATTATAAATATATATTAATGAGCTGGAATGTTTAATTATAAAGTTTGTAGTTTTATATTGTTACAATTTACACCTTATGGAAGCAATGAATTTCTAACTTTAATGAATTCCATTATCATATTATATTAGATAAATAGTGTGAATAATTAAAATACAATATGTATTTACTTTTTGTTTTTTCATTTCATTTTAACATTTTTTTTAAATGGAGGAAAAACTTATCATAACTTAATTGTCAATTTCTTATTACTATTTATGAATGCAATTTGACTAATTATATTTAAGAAAAATTATGTGGTCTAAAATGACCATTAATAAAGGATTGACATTCATCCTTATATTTCTAAGTTTTAAGTTGTTAACCTATTTTATTATGTCAAAAAAATGAACTCTTAACTATCTAAAATCACTTTAAAATCTTATTCTAATACCACATCTTACTTTACTTATATTTACTGGTTAATTAATTCATAATAATTTTAAGAATATAAATATTATTTCAAAATGTGTAACGTAAAATGTTTTTATTTATTTTAATATAATATAATATCAATATTTAAGAATGATCAAATTTGGTTAATATAATTTATGAAAAGTGCATATAAAAATTCATATTATAAATAAAAATTAACAAGTGTATATCGTTTCCAAATTTGAACTTAACTATTAATTTATGTGCATCTCTTTAAATATGTTACTCTTTAATGGTTCTTTCTCCCTCTGATTAATAGGCTATGATAAATAATTTATTGTAATTCTAATTAAATTTATAAACTTGGTTTGTCTGTTATGTTAATTATTTAAAATTTTATATGTTAAAATATGATTTTATTGTTATGATTTTGATGTTATGTATTGAGAGTTTTTTTATTTGTAATTGTTATTTGAGTGTAGCTTAGTGAATAGGATGTGTAATCCCTGAAAAAGATAATTAATTTTAGATTATGTTCTCTATAATATAAAAAACTTAATATATCAAATTGATTTAAATAAATATTAATAAAAAAACAAATTATATATATATATATATATATATATATATATATATATATATATATATAAAATTCCAAAATGTTTGATCGAAGTAAAATAAACAAAATCTTAAAAATGAAAATCAAATCTGATATCGAATATGAAAGCAGATAAGAATGAAAACATAAAATTCCAAAATGCTGAAGCAAGTGACTTTACAATATATATTGTTGAGATGGAAAGGAACTTGTTTAGCCAAAAAAAAAAAAAAAAAAAA
>ML800446.1:25191-45010 GCA_009831015.1 Picea engelmannii | reverse complement strand
TGATCCGGGCATGCTAATATGAGCCGTCGGAGAGGTGCACCCCCGATTCCAGACCCCCCCCCCTGGCTTAAAGGTCGAAAGGCAAGGGGGGTCTGGAATTTGCTGTGCGTCGTCGATCTAGGCGCGCAAAATCCAGCCGTCTAAAAGTGACTCATGTTTAATGCAGATGCGCTTGCGCCAAAAACTTAGGATAAGTGGGTTTTGACCCATTCTTTTGCAATTCAACCCCTTAGCAAGAAATATCGCTAACAAGAATTTATTCATAAATTCCTAGAAGCATATTTGGATGATTGGATAGTCAAGCCATAATAGTGGGAACCAGGATTCCAATGAACATGCATATTGAACATGTTGGAGATGTTACACATTATTTTCATCACCCATATGACCGTTAATGATGTAAACCTATCCTTTGTATTTATAAGGATCAATTTCCTTAATCGCTGAAGAAGAATGAAGATACTTTTTCCATAGAGATGAAATTATACTTTTCCTTTGTAAAAACCCTTAGAAAAAGGATAATCGCACCTTGCTTAGTGTTAAGGGTGTGACGATATAGGATCATCGCAGGTTTCACTACAGTGGCCTGTGACGTCATCGCAGTTTCCTCAGTGTTAAGGGTGTGACTATTTTCGTACGAAGGAAAAAGAGGAATTTATTGAAAGTTATAGAATAGAAGCTTCAAGGGTGAGTTGTCCTCCGATCGGTTTGGATTTGAGTCGCATCCCCGATCTCATGGGATCATCTTAAGCTCCTCACCCTATCCTTTTCATCTTATAAAAGGAGAATATTCTCATGGGAAACGTTAGCTTGGGAAATTTATCTTGATTGAGTTGGATAGTTTTTGGTGTGATATTGAGTAATTTTTATAGCTTTGGGCTTTTCTTTGTCAAGATAGATTGTTGATCTCAGAATATGTGGAGAAATAAATGTGTGGGAAGCAAGGGACTATTGGAAGGGACCTTACAACATCAAGGCATCTGGTTGTACTCTCCTTTTCATATTTATAATATAGTAATATATTTCTTTCCCATAAAATTGGTATTATTTTATTGTATGACTCCTTGATCACATACATAGGTTTTGTTGAGTATATGATGTTGCTTTCACTTCGGTGACTTGTGTATTTTTACAAGTTCAACATCCCATAAGCCTTAAAATGGAGTGAGGATAACACTAGCGAGGAAAAATGACATTTAAAAAGTATTTCATTTATCTCTTTTTAGTTAGTATGTTTAATGATTGAAACTTAAGGAAAGTTTTATATTTTGTCTTGCTTTGTTCTAGTTTCGTGGTGAAACTAGGGAGATCAGTTTGTGTCCGCACTTACCGATTTGTTCGATAAAAAAATTGGCGACCATACTGGGGAGCGGATTGTTTTACTAGTTTGTCTTTTTTTCTTTCTTTGATTGCCTGGGTTCTGATTTTTGAGTCACTGGGAGATCTAGATGAACTCTTTGACTGTTTAAATTCACTGGAAAACCTTCTTGTTTTTTATTTTTTCCATTTTTTCTTTGATCATCACACGCTATTTTGAGAGACAGCGTGATGATCTAGGATCGACACACCCTACCTTTTGACATAGTGTGACTTCATCTCACTATATTTGTTCTCTAGCCTACGACGATCAAGGATTGTCGCGCTGTGTTAGTCTACAGCCTGCGACGATTGTGAAAAAAAATGATTTTGGATGGTTTTTCTTGCCCAGATCTTAGATATGGTTTTGGGGTGATTTGTTGGGTCTGATTACGGTCTGCTTGACAGCTTTGAATATGCTTTTGGCCATTCTTTGCTTTGTTTTAGCTTGTTTTCTTTTGAAAGATTTGATCTCTTGCTTTGAGTGTCTTTCAGTTACAAAGCATTGTTTTTTCTTTAGAATTGTTTAGTGCAAGAACATTTATTTTTATGAATAATTCATTTTAAAAGAAAAAATTTAGATTGGGGGCATTTTTTCATTTGAAGTAGCGAAATTGCATGGTTTTTGGAATTTTTAATCTTGATTTCTTAAAAAACATTCCCCCTCATGGCCAGCAAGGTCAATAATCGTGTATTGGTGTGCAGTCTCTTAGGCTCATTTCTTGAAGATCTTGATATTAATGAGTTTAATAAAATTTTGGGACATTGTGCATCTAGGAATGATAAACGTTTTCTCATTCTCGTAATATAGCTTTCATCAAAGTGAAATATTTTCATTCTCGTTTCTTTGCATTGTTTAGAGTCGGTCAAAACATGATTTAGTCCATTCCATTTTCCTCTTGAGTAAACAACAACCTTAAAATAAAGCGCTTATAAAAATTGATTACACATTTTTATGTTTTCTGGTAGAAAACCTACATTAGATTAGTTGTAGGGCTTTGGAATAGGTGTGAAAGATAACTTTCCAAAGCTGTAAACAAACATAGAATCTTGAGTTAGGGAGCGGTGAAATCCACTTGCTACATTTTGTCCTAGGAAGCCCTTCTAACACAAAGGTTAATAACGATGTCGCATTAGGGCTGACAAAGTTACTCACCCTGCTTTGTTGGTCTTAGTGTAGAGATTGCATGTATTATTGGGGGTCACTTGAGAAGAAAATCATGTGGGGAACTTCTCGAGTTGATTTTGGTCTTAGATACCCTACCTTTATGCGTGGATCAGACTATCGACTATTTCCCCAGGAATCATTGTCATAATTGGTAACCTTAGTGTCTTATCTCTTTAGGGTCTTTACACGAGGTGACTGTGGAGGGGCAAGTCTTCACGGTACCTGGAATCGACGTTGGCCAAAATCATTTGAGCTCTTGGGAGGGTATACCTGCGTTAATGTGTGGGAGCTTGCACCAAGGTGTAAGTCCGTTAAGGAGGTCGTCAACGTAACTTTTCCACCCGCTCTATATCAACCCCTTCTAACATTGTTCCCTTGACGTTGGATTTCATCATCAACTAGTGTGTTCATTATAAGAAGGTTTTGTTTTATTGTTTGCTTCCTAGATTTTTAACATGTGCTATTTTTTTTCCTTTACAGGACTCTAGGTTGGATCTGTGTTTATGGCGTTAGTTCCTGAAATGACCAATGAAGGAATCCCTTATCCAGGGGAAACTTTTGTTTTTCCTTCTTACGGAAACGTTGGTCCTCCTTACATCGCTACTTTGAGCCTTATAGGTCTCACAATTGGATTACTAGTAAGGTTGTTTTCCACTCTGGTAATCATGAATGTAGAAAGTGCTTCAGTTATAAGCAGTTCCCCCAAAAAACATCAACCTCATGTTGATCCTTCACCTTCTTCACCGATAATATCTTCTTCACCTTCTTCACTTGCAAGGTCTTCTTCCATTTCATCTTCTTCGTCGAGTGAAAGCTCTGAAGCTAGTAACCCAGTGGATAAGAAGAAGAAGAAAAGGAAGATTAAGAAGAAGAAAAATAAGAAAGGGTCCAAACTTCCAACCACTTCCAAACATGTTGGAAAACCACCAGTTACTGATAATCGTGTTGGGAGTGTTGATGATGCCAAGATCACCCAAAGAACCCGTAAGCCCAAGTACCCTTGTAGGCTTTGTAAGGGTAGCCATCTTCTTAAGGATTTCTATGGTCTATCAAAGGTTATAGAAGTATGGCCTACACGCCCTTTCCATCCCATGTCATCAACCTCTGAACAACATGCTTATGACCTCCTATTAACTAGTCAATATATCGTTGGGAAGAAGAAAAGTAGAGTCAATTTATTTTGTATGTTATGTAGAGGGAGTCATCAAAATCACCTTTTCCCTCATATGGATGAAGCCTCAAAATTACTGGAAGACATGATTTCTTCCCAGCCTCAACTTCTAGTTTCTTATCTCAATCTTACTCTCGACCAACTTGTATTCAATGGAATGGTCAATATGGTCCCTTTGTCGATCAGTCTGGTTGATCATGTAGTCAATCTAGTCATGTCTTTAGTTGCACCAGTTGAAAAATTGGTCGATCTAATCCCATTTTCAATCGATCCCACTCTCTCGTTAGAGAGTGCAACACAAGCGGTCGATCTGTTTCCACCCATTGACTCCATTCTCCCCTTGGATAATGTAACCCAAGTGATTGATTTGATCCCGTCATCGGTCGATCCTACTCTCCTGATAGAAAGTAAACCTGATTCTGACTATGTTTTTCTCGTTGATACAGAATCTACCATGCTCGAGGGTATTCCTCCTTATCCCATGGAACCCCCTCCAAGTAATGAGGCCATCCTTTTTTATTAGGGTGCACTAACTGGACCTTGTCTTCCCTCTCACATTCCTTTGAAGATTATAGTGCAAGTTTGTGGTCGGTACGTTCCTTAAACACTGATAGATGAAGGTTTGTCTGTTAGTATTTTGTCCTCTATTACTTGGCAAGCTTTGGGTTATCCTCAACTTATCTTGGTTACCCATAATCTGTTATATTTTAATAGAAGAACCAGTCACCCTTTATGGATCCTTCCTTAGTTTCTAGTAACTTTGGGAGGGAAAAATGTCTTTATTTACGTTATGGTAGTCCATGATCCCTTGGATTTCGATTTACTCCTCGGGTGAGATTATGTCTATTCCATGAAAGCTATTGTGTCCACTATTTTTTGTGTGATATATTTCCCTCATGATGGAGGAGTTGTAACTATTGATCAACTTTCATTTGTTGGTCCTGACTTGATCTCCATGACCTCCCTGAATGGTTATTATATGCAGATAGTATCACCTCCGCCACAAGTCAATTATGTGGAGTTGTCTCCCATGACTTCGGCTTCTGATGACTTAGATCCAGTAGTTTGCATGGTGATATATTCGATAGGGTTTTTAGAGCCAGATCTCCTTACCCCTGTCGCGGGCCTTGACATGTGTTACTTCCAGAGTGTGTTTCTTCCATGGAGTGAAGATATCTTGGAGGTCGTGATAGAGTTTTGTCCCTTGACATGGTGTCCTTCCAGATCATTGTCCTCTTGGAAGCCATGACCAAGAAGAGACTTTTGAGCATGGTTTTCTGATTTCAAGCTCATTTAAAAATGAAACCATCTTTGAGCATGGTTTTTTGATTTCAAGCTCGTGAAAAAATGAAACCAGTTGTGAGGATAGTTTTTGTGTCTCTGTAGCAACCTCGTTAAAAAATGAAACTGAGCTTACGAGCATAGTTCTTGTTTATATGTCAAGTTCAATAAAAAATGAAACAGAGGTCCAAGGATTAAACTGGATTCGTGAGCATAGTTTGTGTTCCTGTGTCAAGCTTCTTAAAAAATGAAATAGATTTCCCCCCTCTCTGTCTAAGTCAAGTTTTTCGTCTAGTATTTGAAGCTTCCTTTCATTCTCCTTTGTAGTTAGATGAAACGAATCTTGTGGGGAATTTTCTTACAGCCTCTGGACTTCATGTTGAAGTTAATACGCTAGCTTCTTAAGCTGGGGGATAAGTACCAACCATCCCTGGATTCTACATTGGGAAGTCACAAGCATAGTTTTCTTTGGTTCAATCTTGTGTAAAAATGAAACCACCTACCTCAAGCATAGTTTCCTCTAGTTCAAGCTTGTGTAAAAATGAAATCAGGTCCAAGCATAGTTTTGTTTAGTTTTAAGCTTGTGTAAAAATAAAATCGATCCCAAGCATAGTTTTGTTTTGTTTTAAGCTTGCGTAAAAATGAAAACAATCCCAATCTCAGTCTTTTTTCTTTCTCATGCTCGTAAATAATTGAGAATGTAATCGAGTAAACTTTTATCACTTTTTCAGACTCGTAAAGGTTATATGAAAAAGGAACCCCCTGGAGTTCCCTTTAATCTCTTTTCAGACTCTCTAAACATGAAAAGATTGCCAAGCGATCTTGTTCTTTTCATGCTCGCTAAAGTATTTGAAGAAAAAAATTGTTGAGTGGTAATTTATCTCTTTTCCGATCTCATCAGAATACTTTACGAAAAAGGACATTTTGGAGTTGTCTTTAAGTTCTTTTCAAACTCCATAAATATGAAAATACCATTGATTTTTGTTATTGGGTAAATCGGTAGATGCAGACATGAACTAATCCCCCTAGATCCACCTAGATCTAGAACAAAAAGAGACGGAACAAGACGCCTTCCCTAAGTTGTGATCATTGAGTTTACTACCAAAGGAGGAATAGATAATATACCTTATGAATTGCTTCCTTATATCTTTTTTGTCCCTGCTTCACTCCAATGCTCTTGTGGAATCATATTTGTGATAACACAAACCAACCAATGTGAAAGAAGCAATAGTAGAATTCAATGACAACCTAAACATGTGATCAAGGAATCATGTAATAAAATACTAATCATTTTATGGGAAAGAGATGTGCCACCATATTATATTAATGAAAAGTATAAGATACAACCGAATTGTCTTGATGTTGCAAGTTTCCTTTTAGTGGTCCTTCGTTCCAACACACACATACACTTGCTTCGAAATTCGCATGAAGATAATCCACAAGAGCTTGATAGACAAATAGAAGCCTCAAGCATCATTAGGAAAAGGATTCTTCACACAGTCTTCAGCCTATTATTTCATCAATTCTCTGCTTAATCTTGCTTAACCTTTTCCATGAGAATCCCATGATTATATAGGAGAAGGTGAAGTGGTTAAAGGGATGAGGATGATCCCACCAAATCAAAGAAACCAGTAGGATCATAACCATATGAACACCACCTCACATTCTAGAATATTCCCCTTATAGAAACTTCATGAAACCTCTTTCCTCTTTTATCTTTGGAAGGCCATCGCACCCTACCTATATAGCAGCCTGCGGAAATCCTGCAGGTCCGCTATAGAGAAGCCTGTGGAAATCATAGATTTACGCACTGTGTAATATATGCAGCCTACGAACCCTTTCTAAAAAGAAACCTTGTAGAGGAGGAAAGAAATTGATTTTCTCAGGCAAAAAGTCATGTTGGGGGCTTGAACACATGTTTTTGAAATCATCATTAGGATGACCAAAATAATGTGTAACAATTTTTATTTCTTTGGACTCATAAAACAAACATCGAAAGGCCCATATGGGACCGAACCACTCCTTCCTAAGGTTCGTTAAACATACTCTGAGGGATTCATCTAAAGGATGACCTTACAGTTCAAGCATATGTTATCTTCCTCAATCTTGTGTAAAAATAAAGAGGTACTCGCCAAAAATGGTGGGGGAAAATTGGGAAAGAAATGTATCTAAACATGTATTCTATGGAAGAGTCGCCTTTGAACATGACACCCTTTCACTCAATTTGTGTTTAGGTTGGAAAATCCACTTATCTCTTGATCATACTCCTTTATAAGATTACATTTTTGTCTGTGATCCCCGTTGTTGAGTCAGGGTTTCCAAGACAATTGTCGTGTCGTCAATATATTCAAAGATAAGTTCAACCTAGAAAGCCTTCTATTGCATTAGCCATTTCTACAGTCCTTACACCTTTTATTGCATCGGCCATCCCTGTGTTAGTCCTGAATCACTTGTTACTTTGATCTTCAAATCTTTTTACCCATTTCGTTTCATTGATGGAGGATACATTAAGGCCTTCTTGTGATGAGTATTTTCCTGTAGACTTCAACTCATTATCTAGAAATTAGACTTAGAAACTAATTGGTACCTTGGAACTTGCATGCCTCAATGGCAGGTTTCCTTGCTTTTGACAGTGGGTTTTCATCATTGACCCTTGATCAAGAGATTCCGTCGAGTGTTCGAATTCATATCATAAATTCACACTCATTGCACATGGCTTTGCAGAGCTACTTTCATTATGTCATTGACTGCAGAGAACCTCGTGTGTTCAACTGGTGCGATGGACTCCTCCACAGTATGAAGAGCCAGTTGACCAAGAGCAAGAACGGGGAGCTGAAGCAGTTTGGGTATGGATCCATTTTGGCATCTTTCTTCCTGGAAAGAGTCCCTCACTTACGCTTACAGGTAGATTGGAATATACCAACACCATGAGATCCACGGATGAAGCAGTGGTGTGATCTCATGTCCTAGCATGTAGCGAGCCCCATTATTAAATACAATGATATATTTTTTGATTGGCTGGAGCCCCAAGTCTTGATGATCGATGACTATGTGTATGTCGGGCTATATTTTCTCAATGATCCTAAATTGGTGCTACCTGAGGGTTCTTAGTGGGGGGACCTAGGTAAGAAAAACATTTTTCTTTTATGGTGTTTTTGTAAAAAATTTCAAAATATTAAATATTTTTTAAATGTTTTAAATCCAATGACTAATCAAAATATCTTGAACACGCATATGTAGGGCCATTTCGTCCCCCGGGTACATCCTCTATCCAGAGGCGAGGGGAAGCAACAACAGTAGCAGGATGGGATGTAGATGATTATG
Organism: Picea engelmannii; assembly: GCA_009831015.1. NCBI lineage: Eukaryota > Viridiplantae > Streptophyta > Pinopsida > Pinales > Pinaceae > Picea > Picea engelmannii. The sequence continues at coordinate 36,710 of ML800446.1, read as the reverse complement.
AAGCAATCGAGTAGAATCTAGAGGGTTTGACTACAGGCATCCCAGATATGTCGATCGACGAGGTCCCAAGGCATTTCCAGTGCCATACTGTAGGCGTGTCTAGTCCACTGAGACGATTTCTCTGTAGGGTAGCACGATAAGTAGTGTGTTACCATGAGCAACCTCCATGATGCCATTTTGTAAAAGCTATGAGCTTCATTTTTTATATTTTGGTCTTCAGACGAAAAACAATGTTTTTTGTAAAACAAAATTATCATTATATATATACATGAGGCTTCTACCAGATTATTTTTCTTTGTATAATACATGTGATGCGTGATTGGATTTATAAATGTCTCAGATGTTTGTCTAACACATAATTAGCTAATGCATCAGTTAATGTATTTAGACATCTAGGAATGTGTTGATACTCGATATAATCAAAATAATGTTCCAAGACGCGAATCCGTAAATATACCTGTAACAAAGTATAAGGACTTCGGATAGTATAGACATTACTTAACTGTAGTACTACTAGCTGCGAATCAAGTCGTATAACCAGGCGACGAATCCCAAGTGAGATAGCATCGGTCAACAATTCGATGACTGCGCTATACTCTGCTATATTATTGGTTGCACGACCAAGGCAAACACCATGTAGACTGATAAGTTTGTTCTTGGGTGCATAGATTGCCCACGCAGCAGAAGTTAGGTTCTGAGTTTTACGACTAGCGCCATCGGCGAAGCCAAAGTGGGGTAACGAAGACTCGGACATCTGGAAACCAAGCACAACACAAGGTAAGAGATCGAGGGTAGAAACCAAATAACGAAAAAGCACACAACAGTATGATACAGTAAAATACAAGCACTCGTGAAAAGATAGTCTAAGCATAGTAATTCTTCAAGTAAATCCCATTTCTGGGTTCACTCAAAGGAATGCCACCATAATATACTAACTCGTAAGCTCCCTTCTCCAGCACTCATTTGATGATATAAGGGCCTCGCCACATAGCCTCAAATTTTTCGGATCCTAGCAAATCATGATTTTGTTCATAGAGGAGAACTAGATCACCCTCAGAGAAAACACGTGGCTTGACATGCTTGTAGTATTGGGATTTTATGTGTTTCTTCTGGGTTTCAATAACTAGGGTGGCATCACGACGGGCTTCGTGCAATTGCATAAGATATAACAGACGTTCTTCTTCAGTAGAGGTGTATGGGAGAAGTTCAATGGCTAGTTTTAATGATGGAATCTCACATTCAATTGGTAGGACAACTTTTATACCATACACTAATTGGAAGGGTGTAAACCCCATGGCAGACTTTATGGATGTCTGATAGGCCCATAATGCTGAAAACAACATCGTGTGCCAACTCGTTTTGTGAATTCCTATAATCCGTCGAAGCATGGTGACAAGAACCTTGTTGATCACTTCAAATTGTCCATTGGCCTGTGGATAGTAGGGGGTTGATTTTTCATGTCGAAGACCCAACTTTTCTGTAAGCTCAGACATCATGAAGTTTCAAAAGTGGATACCATTATCAGTGATGATAGACTGTGGGATTCCAAATTGTGTGATGATGTGATTGAATATGAATAGGGCTGCAGTTTTTCCCATATTGTCGAATGTAGCATCTCCTCGGCCCATTTCGTGAAATAATCTGCGGCTACGATAATGTATCCATGCCCCCCCGGCTGAGTGAGGGTTACAGGTCATGAAATCGATACCCCATTTAGCGAAAGGTCCAACAGAAACTACAGGGTGTAAAGGAGTGGGATGAGATCTTATCTTATGATTGTATGTTTGGAAAGCATGTCATTTCTAGACGATAGTTATACAATCTTTAAATAAAGATAGCCAAAAGTACCCTGCTCGCAAGATATTTTGGGCAGTGGCATACCCGGACATATGACAGCCACATGCTCTAGAGTGGCAGTCATTCAAATCTTTTTTGGCCTCATCAAAGGTGAGACAACATCAGAATATAGATTCAACACCACGGCGATAAAGAGTGTCACCGAGAATGATGTATTGACGGGCTTGATAGCGGATGCGATGACGGTTTGTACTAGAGAGGTCTAGCTAGAAATTTTGAGTCTGGAGATAAATGATAATATATTCATACCAAGCATCATTAGAACTGATCATAAAAAGGGATTCGTCTGGTAGGGAATCCTCTGCCACATTTTGTAACGTCCCCCGGCCACCCATAGGCTAGGGAATGCCACTCCAGAGAAATCTCTCAATTGCTCTGATACCAGTTGGTAACATCCCCAGCCTTCCAAAGGCCGGGCCATGCTACTCGAGGGAACACTTTTGTTCTCTTACTGCGGAACATACGGTAACATACCCAGTATTCAACTGAGCTATGCCACATAAATTTTCTCTTCAAACTGCATGCAACTTAAACATATACATACAACACTCTTGCGGAAGCTTTACATATAAATGTAAACAAACAATTACATTATGTAATATACAATTTCATACTAAAATAACAGTAAACACGATATGCAGCATATACAGGGAAATACCCATAAACATACAGACAGTTATAATCACATATATGATAAACTGTAACATAAGCATGTAAATAACAATGCAGAATACAATTTTATCATACAATTGGTACTTATCTTAGAAATATTGTCACCAACTGTGTACAGACCATCCACAAACCTCCCAGCCTTAGACTACATTGTTCATCACTCTCAACAATGAGTCACCCCCGAGCTGGGACTGAACTCCACCCGGGTAAAGGGGTTCCTAACCAGGCTAAGGTTCATAGACAACAGGAAAGACTGTGTCTCAGGTTCTCACTCAACTAACAGACTACAGCCTCTCATTCCCCACATTCCTGTCCCACCCAAGGAAGTGTGCCCCTTCTCTACTCAAGAGTCCCTCGACTGCCCCACTTCCCTTCCAGGTCTTCAGAAACAGGTCGGACATGAAGTCTTAGAGCACTGTAGCTGCATTTTAGCTACTTTGGGAATCAATCCCTAGCGATTCTCTCGCTCGAAGAATTGCTCACAAGCCTGACAACTCGTCTCTTCAATTTCCCATGGGCCTGACAACTCGCTTCTTCAATCCCACTCCCATGATAACCAGGTACACCAACCAAAATAGTTAAGGAACATGCTCAAATATAGTGAAATGGATGTCTCAAGGATAACAGACTGCGTGAATGAAAATGATCATGGCATCATTGACTGGATAATTGAGTGATGGAAGGAATCCCCCCCACCCGCCCATGAAACTGATCGTGAAGTATGATAGTAAGAATGATGGTGAAGTTGTTGGTAAGAATCTTTGTGAAAAGAGACCAAATGAGCTAAGTCTCCACGATATGAATTCATGTCCCCAACTTGACACTTGTCATGTTGGAAGTTACTTTGGTCCACTTGTCCCCAACTTTAGAACTTAGGATAAAATAATTATCCATACTTTATGTTTTAAGAAATATTAATATAATATTCCTTTTTTTCTTAACCTCTCTAGCTTATCTCTTTCCCTTAAATGTTTCCCTCCCTTTCCCTAATTGGTGAAGTTCAGTCCCTCATCTCTTTTATCGTGGTCGGTCTACACGCAGTGATGTATTTTATATTAATCATGAGACATATACAAAATAGGTGCCCTGGCCTTTAACATCTAGGCACTCTGGCCTAATTCCAAAACATAAGCATCTCAACTTATAATAATTGGCTCACCAGCCTATAACACATAGCATATACACAAGGCTTGCTGATCTCCATACTGCGTGCACTTTAGTTACTGCGCGCAGTATCCAAAAATGTGCACACTACATCATTTTACTGCGCAATACATGTGTGCATTATTCCATGAAAGGTGCATTACAAAATGATGTCCAAAATAGCTCACCAGCTTAAGTGCACTTACATTACATTTACAATTGGGTTCAGTCAAGGGATATTACAATCCCCTCCCCTTATTTATGCACTGTCCTCAGTGCATCATATACCCTTATACTACAAGTTTTCATAAATCCTCAAAAAGATGCGGATATTCTATCTGCATTGCATCCTCATGCTCCCAAGTAGCGTCCACGGGACCTTACCAGGTCCATTGGACCTTTACAAGCCCTATGGCTCGATTTCGGAGCTTCTTGACTTTCTGGTCCAAAATGCGCACTGAATTCACTTGAAAAGCGCCTTCTTTCCCCACCTGAATCACATTATGAACAGACATAGATGCAGGCAATGTAATCATATAAGCAACTAGACCAATCCTCTCTAGGATTTCAAATGGCCCAGAAAATCTGGCTACCAACTTGGCGCAGATTCCCAGCTTCAGGGAACTCCTGTTATCTTTCACCTTCAGGAAAACATGATCACCCACTTTGAACTGTCTGTGGGTTCTATTCTTATAGCCATAGCTTTTCTGCCTGTCTTGGGTAGATTTTAAATTCTACTTAATTTTTATCATTTGGTCCTGCATCTCCTCGAGAAACTCTGGCCCAACTACTGTCCTATCAGTTGGGTTATCCCAGCTTACTGGCGTATTTCACTTTCTACCGTAAAGTGGTTCAAATGGGCTCATCTTCAACGATGTCAGATACCCATTGTTGTAAGCGAATTCTACCAAGTGTAGGTAGTCTTCCAATTTCGATGGTTTGTCCATCACATACATCCTCAGTATGTCTTCTATCACTCTGTTCACCCTCTCTATCTATCCATCAGACTTGGGATGATAAGTTGTACTAAAGTTCGGATTCGTTCTAAATCCTTTGAACAATCCTTTCCAGAAATTCGAGGTGAATTTTGGGTCTGTCGGACACAATTGTTTTAGGAATTCCATGCAATCGTGCCACTTCCTTCATGAAAATATCAACAACATCTGTTGCCTTGTGAGTAGTTTTCGGTGGAATAAAATGGGTAGCTTTCGTAAGCTTGTCCACCACCACCATGATCGAATCATGCAACTTGCATGTTCTAGGCAATCCCGTAATAAAATCCATTTTCACCACTTCCCACTTCCATTCAAGAATCGGTAAAGGTTGCAGCAACCCTACTGGGTGCCTATGCTCAGCTTTAACTTTCTGGAATTCCATACATATAGCGATGTATTTAGTGATATCTCTCTTCATACCTGGCCAAAAGTAATGGATCTTGATCACTGCCACAGTTTTCTGATATCCAGGGTGCCCTGCATAAGGAACATTATGCATTTCATGCAAAATCATACATTTCAAGTCCTGGACATTTGGAACAAAAACAATTTTCTTGTACAGTAGTATCCATCTATTCCCAAATTATAATTATCCACCTTTTGTGGCATCTTACCCTGCTATAGCATTGCTACCAATTCTCTGTATTGCAGATATTCATTTGCAGCCTCCAAATTTTTTCTTTTAATATCAGTCTAATACATGATAATGGTTGTAGCATGTAGTTCATACACCCTCCTGCTGAGTGCATCAACCACTTTATTCTCTTTCCCCATGATATGCTTTATATCAAATTCATATTCGCTTAGAAATTCTAACCATCTGCTTTGCCTAGCATTTAGATTTGGCTGATCAAATAAATATTTCAATCCATTGTGGTCTGTTCTTAGCTCAAACCTCTTTCCCATGACGTAGTGTCTCCATTTCCTCAAGGCATGCACTATGGCTACCAACTCCAAATCATGAGTGGCATAGTTTCTTTCATGCTCCTTCAGCTTCCTTGATTCATAACATATGAAAAATCCCTTTTGACTTAGGACTCCACCAAGTCCTTCATTACATTCATCGGTGCATACAATGAAGTCTTCATCTGGGTCTGTGATCCTTAATATTGGAGCACTTGTCAATAATTGTTTCAAGTGTTGGAAACTCTTCTCGCAATCCAGTGTCCACTGAAACTTCACCCCTTTTCTTTGCAAGGAGATGATTGGGTGTGTAATCTTTGAGAATCCTTCAATAAATATTATGTAGTATCCTGCAAGACCCATGAATGATCTTACCTCTGTGACATTCTTCGGCACTGACCATTCTCTAATGGCTTATATCTTATTAGGATCCACTGCTACCCCATCCTGTGAAATGATATGCCCCAAATAATGAATTTGTTTCTGATAAAATGAGCACTTGCTCAATTTGGCATACAACTTATTCTCCCTTAATACTTTCAACACCATCCTCAATTTATGTTCATGCTCTTCCTCTGATTTAGAATACATAAGAATGTCATCCAAAAAGACAATGAGAAACTTGTCCAAATATTCTCAGAAAACACCATTCATTAAGCACATGGAAACAGCTGGTGCATTTGACAACCCAAATGGAACCACTGTGAACTCATAATGACCATACCTTGTCCTGAAGGCGGTCTTGTTGATATATTCTTATTTAATCCTTACCTGATGGTATCCTGATCTGAGATATATCTTTGAAAATATATTTGCATCCTTCAATTGATCAAAGAGATCATCAATCCTTGGTAGAGGATACTTGTTCTTAATAGTCACTTTATTCAACTATCTGAAGTCAATGCACAATCTTAATGTTCCATGTTTATTTTTCACAAACAAGACTGGGGCACCCCAAGGTGACACACTTGGGCGTATATACCCCTTATTCAGAAATTCTTCAAGCTACATTTGTAACTCCTTCAACTCTAGTGTACTCATTATGTAAGGAGTCTTTGACACTAGAGCTTCTCAAGGCATTAGATTTATAGAGAAATCAATGTCTCTCCTTGGGGGTAGTCCTGGTATCTCCTTGAACACATCTTCAAATTATTCCAGGACTGCATAATCTTCCAAATTTGGCACCTTATCCTTAGGTGTCTCTTCTATATGAGCTGCAAATATTTGACACCCTTTTCTGTAACATTTCTTCAGCTGCAATGTTGAAATTTCTCTGATGGTTACTGCCCTGGGAATTCCCTACACTTTCCTTAGTTTCCCTTCCTCATCCAAGAAAGTAAATGTTTTGTTATGGCAGTCTAGGAGAGTATGATGTTGGTCCAACCAATCCATCCCAATTATACATTCATAGGAACCTAAAGGCAATATGTTCAAATCTGCCTTGGTGCTCGGTCCATTCATGTTTATGAGGCATGACTTAACCATCTCATTAAATTTTCTTCTGGCTCCTGTAGCTAGCTGCACCAACCAGGATTTCCCATGCGTGCTTCTTGGCAATTGAAAATTTTCCACCATCTTAGGGTCTATATAACTATGACTAGCTCTTGAATCAATTAAAATAACAATGGTTTGGTTGTTGATCATACCTTCCACTTCAATCATGTGGGACTAATACTCTACTAGATTGTTATCCAGGGATGCATAGATCCTTGGCACATATCTGCCCATGTCCTCCACTGTTTCAACTTGTTGTACATTGTGAATAGCCCTACCTTTTTCACCTCTATGAGGACAATCTTTGAACCTATGATCTCCTTTACAACCCCAACATTGAATAGGTGGTTGCCTTGGCCTTTGACTCCCTATGTCAATCGTTCTAGGTTCTTTAGGCGTTTGCTATCCCTGTGGATTATTTCTTGAATTTCTTTTTGTCTTCCCACGCCTTTTGGAAAGCTGGCCTTGCTTTCTGCTAATCATACAGGCATTTATCTCTTCTTATGGTCTCTTCTAATGTCTTGGGATCATCATACTGTATTTTTTCATTGATGAATGATGGTAATCCACTCAAATACCTTTGAATTTTGACTATCTCATCCTTGATGAAAGAGACATACTTCAGCAGTTCTAGAAACCTTCTCTCATATTCATCTATGGTCATACTTCCAAGCTTGATTTCAAATAACTCTTTCATTTTCTTGTCATATTATCTCTTAGTCAAGTATTTATTCTCAAAATACTTCTTGAATTCCCTCCAAGTAACACTTTTCTCTTTAATGTGTTGTACCTTCACAAGTTGATCCCACAACATGGAGACTTTTACCTTGAGTTGATAGATAGCAATTCTACCTTCTCCATGAGAGGAATAATTATTCAATTGAAAATAATTTCTCATGCCTAACAACCATGTCTCTGCATATTCATCCTTCTTGTGCTCACCATCAAATGTAGGAGGTTTGATTTTGTTCATTTATCCTCATAGTTCATCCACTCCAGACCTCTTATACCTTCTGACAGGGAATGGACTTGAGATGTTGCCTTCTCTCTTATTGGAATGCCTTGGGGAGTGATGGTGATGTCTGCTAATACTTATTCCTTTTCTTTCCTCATCCGAAGGCTTATGACTTCCAGATTTTCTTAAGCCACTCTCTTTAATCAATTTCTTTTTTATTATGTTCAATCCCTCCAATAACTTCATGTTGAAGTCATCCTGCTGCTCCTTGGCTCTCATAAGCCTTTCATTATCATCTTTATGGCTTTGGACATCCTTCTGAAAATTTTTAACGGTCTCAGCCATGTTCATGTTTTCATTCCTTTCTTCTCCATGTCCATTGGAGTTTGTTCCTTCAATGCCCAAATGGACATACACCCCTCTGCTCTCATATTGCTGACTATAATTCCCTTGTGCCTCTTCCATTGCTATGGACTCTGCACTAATCTGATTTGATCTAGTTGTTGTAAATTTTGCAAAACATTCAGGCATCGAAACTTATCAGGCTAACAATTCAACAATTCATGAAAAATATGAACCATTTTGGTTCAATATATACACCAGAATTATCTCTCTTGATTTCCTGGTGTTATCACCATGACAATTCTAGATAAGACCCAAGTCTTGAAAAAATACACACGCGGCGCCTTCAGAGATACATCTGGGCTAAAGTCGGTTTGTCGAAACCACTTTTTCCAAGATGCGGTATCACGTGTTTTCAAAATGTCAAATCCACCAGTCATGGAACGGGCGACGGCTAGTTGGATCACCCCATTTCACTCGTTCGGTACTTCGCAACCATGTGATGTCATTTGAACGCCACCATGTAATGAACTCAAAATTTGATCATTTGAAATGGATTAGCCGAGCATGGCAACCCAACGCCCTTGTACGTAGTTTGTCTACACTTCATAAATGGAATTCTATAACTACCAATCCTCAAGTATGAAGGTATCATCTTATCCATAAACGGAGTAATATCCCAATTGTTTGACTTTCTGCTCTCTGTAAAAGTATTTTGGTATCCACAAACTGAGATACATGGACAAGGCTAAATCCAATGAGACTGGTTATTCTGGAAACATGCTAGACTTTCTTGCAAATTAGGAGGAAAGGGTACTTCCGCACATTATAGCTACTAAATTCCACACAGATCCAGTTATAGACTCGTAGTTGGAAGTCAGGTTGAATCCCACTATGAAGGATTTAGTCATCAACAGGCCAGCTGCTAAAAAGAAAAGGAACAAGTGGCAGAAGAAGGAGGAAACCACAGCTGAAACAACTGAAAGTGTTGGAGAGAATCAACTGGTCTCGTTAGATTCTTTAAAGGAGGAGATGCTAAGATGAAATGAGTCTTCAACTAAAATTAAGTATGTTTCAGTGAATTTTGGATAGTTGGTAGCAAAGGTAAGGAGCACTAGATATGATAGGCGTGTTCTTAAATGACCCTTTTACAACAGGATAACTGTTATCATTCCCTTTTTGTACTTTTTGGATTAATACAGTTATATAAATGCAGAAGCGGATTTTGAACTATTTATTTCAAAATTTTAACTGGTTGTGTTATGAGTCTTGTTTTCTTTTATAGTATGATTTTCTTGTAAGCTTATATTTCACTTCCATCTGTCTGAATCGGAGGAATATGAAACTCGGAATTCATTTCAAATAATGCTTCGATGTGGTGTGTGTTTCCTTTTCCTCTAATATTATGCAAATTAAACTCAGACTCTTCTCCTTCCAAACGACTTCGCGTGCACTAAACTTAAACTTGTACATCCATATGTATTGTGCATAGAAACATCACAAGGTAAAACATGTTTCCGCGCACCTACATCCATTATGCATTTTTTTCTTTATCGCGTCAACAACTTGCACGCACTACTTTTGCATTGTGCGTCAATATCCACTGCGCACAGTTTTGGTATCGCACACTGATATTTCACATGCATTTCGCCCTATGCATTGCACCATGCCAAAGTTCAACATGTTCCATCATGCACAATAATCTACGTGCACCATTGAATACACTATCGCGAGACAACTTATACTCATACTATGCATGTAGCAACCAAAGTCCTCTGTGTTATGCAATACTTGCACACCCCATGTGCACATTACTATGTGCGTTCTCACCGCGCAAGGATAAATTCACCACGTGCATCCGCACACAATATTCTTCCACGCGGTGCCATAATTTACTGCGCACACTTGCACACCAATGTTTTCCGTGGACGCTCCATGACTTGAAATTTGGTCACTTCAAAATTAATCCTCTGTGAATATTCACTTCAATTGAAACTTTCCAGCCCATCTAGGCTCAGTGTTGTAACTCGAGCTCTGATACCAATTTGTAATGTCCCCTAGCCACCCATAGGCCAGGGAATGCCACTCCAGAGAAATATCTCAATTTCTATGATACCATTTGGTAACATCTCCAGCCTTCCAAAGGTCGGGCCATGCTACTCGAGGGAACACTTTCGTTCGCTTACTGCAGAACATACGGCAACATACCCAGTATTCAACTGAGTTACGCCACATAAATTTTCTCTTCAAACTGCATGCAACTTAAACATATACATACAACACTCTTGCGGAAGCTTTACATATAAACGTAAACAAACAATTACATTCTGTAATATATGATTTCATACTGAAATAACAGTAAACATAGATATGCAGCATATACAGGGAAATACCCATAAACATACAGACAGTTATAATCACATATATGATAAACTGTAACATAAGCATGTAAATAACAATGCAGCATATAATTTTATCATGCGATTGGTACTTATCTTCGAAAGATTGTCACCAACTGCGTACAGACCATCCACAAACCTCACAGCCTTAGACTACATTGTTCATCACTCTCAACAGTGAGTCACCCCCGAGTTGGGACTGAACTCCACCTGGGTAAAGGGGTTCCTAACCAGGCTAAGGTTCATAGACAACAGGAAAGACTTCGTCTCAGGTGCTCACTCAACTAACAGCCTACAGCCTCTCATTCCCCACATGCCTATCCCACCCAAGGAAGTGTGCCCCTTCTCTGCTCAACAGTCCCTCAAATACCCCACTTCCCTTCCAGGGCTTCAACAACATGCCAGAAAAGAAGTCTCAGAGCACTGTAGCTGTAGTTTATCACCTTCGGGAATCAATCCCCAACAATTCTCTCACTCGGAGAATTTCTCATGGGCCTGACAACCCTGTAAGCTTTAAACCTATGAAGTAAAGCAATGCATATAGATTCTTAAGAAGAAAAAAAAATTAATCAATGGCTCATTCACATAGTACACAGAGATTTATACCGGGAAAACCTTTCTTATATTCATTATATCAAATTTCACCATTCACTATGAAATATATACAATGTTTTTAGGTATTTTGTAGATACCAAAACCCTAATCCCTAAAACCGAGATTATTTTTAGTCAACCGCTAAAAATAGCAAAAATCGACCCA
>ML800446.1:7025-25074 GCA_009831015.1 Picea engelmannii | reverse complement strand
CCCCCCCCCCCCCCTGGGAGCCCCCTAGGAAATCACCCAATGCACACGGCACAAACATATCACTACTATGAGGGATCGTCAAACGTATTTGTATATCTGACGCACCCACACACACACATGCAAAGAATATAACACATACCCAACAAACCCACCTCTTCAATTTCCCATGGTCCTGACAACCTGCTTCTTCAATCCCGCTTCCAAGATAACCAGGTACACCAACCAGAATGGTTAAGGAACGTGCTCAGATACAATGAAATGGATATCTCATGGATAACGGACTATGTGAATGAAAATGGTCATGGAATCATTGACTGGATAACTGAGTGATGGAAGGAATCCCCCCCATGAAACTGATCGTGAAGTATGATAGTAAGAATGATGATGAAGCTTTTGGTAAGAATCCTCCTAAAAAGTGACCAAATGAGCTAAGTCTCCATGACATGAATGCATGTCCCCAACTTGACACTTGTCATGTTGGAAGTTACTTTGGTCCACTTGTCCCCAACTTTAGAACTTAGGATAAAATAATTATCCATACTTTATGCTTTAGGAAATATTAATATAATATTCCTTTTTGGATTAAGCTCTCTAGCTTAGCCCTTTCCCTTAAATTTTTCCCTCCCTTTCCCTAACTGGTGAAGTTTGGTCCCCCATCTCTTTTATCGTGGTCGATCTGCACGCAACGATGTATTTTATATTAATCACGAGACATATAAAAAATAGGCACATTGGCCTTTAACATCTAGGTGCTCTGGCCTAATTCCAAAACATAAGCATCTCAGCTTATAATAACTGGCTCACTAGCCTATAACACATAACATATACACAAGGCTTGTTGACCTCCATACTGCGCGCAATATCCAGAAATGTTCACACTACATCATTTTACTATGTAGTACATGCACGTACTATGCCATGAAAGGTGTATTACAAAATGATGTCCAAAACAACTCACCGGCTTAAGTGCACTTACATTACATTTACAATTGGGTTCAGCCGAGGGATATTACACATTTTCTGTCTCAGCGAAGGGAAGGTCACATATCAATTCGGCAAAGACTAGGGACTTCTTCGACTTAGCATGCTCAAACTCTAAGTCAAACTCTTGGAGGATGACGATTCATTTGGAGTACTTTCCCCCTAGAAATTGACGTGTAAGAATGTGTTGCATAGGGTTGCAATCGGAAATGACAGTGGTCTTGCATAATAGAATATAGTGACGGAAATGTTGGACAGCTTGAACAACTACCAAGGCTAGTTTTTCAACATGTAAGTACTTGACTTCGGTATTCGTGAGACTCCGACTCAAATAATAAATGACATGTTCTTCATGTAAATCATCTTCTTGGACCAGAACCATGGAAATGGTAGATTCCAAAGCAGCGAGATAAAGGAAATAATCTCGACTATAATCAGGTGGGAAAAGGAGTGTGGTATGGGTTAAAATCAGTTTCAAAGCGTTGAAGGCTTTGTTGGCAGTGGTATCCCATACAAAATCAGATCCCTTCTTTAGTAGTCGAGTAAATCTGAGTGTTAACTCAGTGTAGTTTGGGATAAAACGACGTAGAAAGTTTTCCTTCCCTTGCAAACTCTGTAGCTAGTGAAGTGAGGAAGGAGGAGGGAGATTGAGGATTTCCTTGACCTTCAAAGGATCTACCCTAATCCCCTGACATGACACAATAAATCCCAGGAGTTCGCCGGACTCCACACAAAATACATGTTTATGTGGGTTTAATCGTATACGATCGAACTGACAATGAAGGAAAATGGATTGAAGGTGGGCCGGATGATCACTACGATGCATGGAATGCGATGGGAGGTCATCTAAATAGGGTTGTATAATATGCTTAATATCATGGAAAGCATAATACATGTCACGTTGAAACGTCGCATTGGTGTTTTTCAAACCGAAGGGTAGTTTCCTATAGGAAAAAGTTCCCAAAGGACAAATGAAAGAAGTTTTCTGTTGATCCGCGGGTAAGATATTGATTTGATTATATCCAGAGAAACCATCCATCAAAGAGAAGATTTCACTTCCGGTGCAATCATCGACGATTTGGTCAACGAAAGGGGTAGGAAATTTTTCCTTAGGACAAGCTTTGTTGATATCCCTATAATCAACACAGACAAGGATCGTACCTTGTTTCTTGTTAACCGGAACTAGATTGGATACCCAATCAGTCAAAGCCACAGGATAAATAAAGCTAGCTTTAAGAAGTTTTTTGAGTTCAAGCTTGATAGCAACTACTTTACGGGGGTGGACCGGGTGAAGTCTTTGCCAGATGGTTTTAGCATCCGGGTAGGTCTTAATTTCATGTACAACAATATCAGGGTCAATACCTGGCATCTCTTCGTAGCTCCACGTGAAGATGTCACGAAATTCTTGAAAATGTGACTTATCTGTGACAACCTCATCGGTGGAACATGAAGCTCCGATGTGGACATTTTCGACAACTCCAGGTTTAATAGATATGTCAAGGGGGATGGTGGGTGAAATGTTACTTAAGTTCCCTTCATATAACACATCTTGTGTGGATTCAGGAACTGAAGAAATAACAACAATGGTCGATGGAGTCGAGATCCGTTGGTAACTCTCGATGGTGTGTTGCTCGAGAAAGAGAATGGAACGATGATGCCCATCATCCTAAGGGGTATCTTACATTGACATAACCGACATAATCATCTTGTTCGTGGGAAAAATAAGGTGGAATAGGTCAGGAGACAAATCACCAAGAGAGGGAGTAGAAGGGTCAGCCAATTGAATGGCTTGGTAAGCAGATTCAACCAGACTTAAAGGCATCTGGTCACCATAGTGAAGATAATCACCGGGTTCGGGTACTATCCATGGGTCAGAAGACGCGGGAGTTTCGCGGACAGAGGTGGAAATCATGTTAATTGAGGCAACCAAAGGAGGAGGAATGTCGGGTGGTGGGATCATAAACGTACCCATCAGAGTTGAATCTTTTAGTAGACCGACACTGACATTCTCGTACCCAAGGGGTGTCTTTGCAATGAAAGGTACGTTGCTAGTACGTCTATCAGAGTTAAAGAAGGCCAATTGGTCTACTGTAACTACTATTCCCTCATGTGGAAAACGCAGGATACGAAAAAGAGTAGACACAACTGCACGCATGGAATCGTTCCAGCTATGGCCAAGTAAAAGGTGTGTCAAAGACCTCAACTTCAATGTTGACCATTTTGCCTTCTAACATAATAGGCAAAGAAGGGAGTACACTGTAAGTTTTAAAGCCAGAGCCATTAAAGGCTTTGATCGTGTTGTGTGATTCAGTTAAGGAAGGAGATCCAATGGCTTTCCAGCAGGCAATAGACATGACACACGTCGAGGCACCCTCGTCAATAACTGTTCTACAAATGTTCTTGTCAGCAACAACAACTTGTATTTGAAATGCGAGCTGAGGGGGTAACCTCGAAATGTGATCTTCCAAGTCAAATATTATTAAATTTTTATTTGTAGGGTCGATTCCACCGATATCTTTTAACACTGCCTTCCGTTGTGTGGGTCAACTCTGAAGGACTTCGAGGGCTGACATAGTGGATGGTGCTTGCACTAGATCCTCTACAATACTGTAGTTCTGAGTAGCATGTACATGAAGATTGAAAGAAGAATTTCGAACCACACCCTTGGGAGGAGGGCGAAGGACTGTATTGGGGTTCATTCATTCGAGATGAAGAGGACCGTTGGAAGGTGGAGCCGAGGGATATTGTTGAACCAACAAAGGTGGTATATCATCAACTTTTTCCTTGGAGGAAGAGTAATCTTTGGCACGATTGGTAAGTGTGATGTCATTCTTCTTTGAATCACCATTACACATAAGTATGTAGGAGGTAGTGGAGGAAGAAGGTTGATCATGGATGACCAATTGAGCCTGTTGTTGAGAAGGGAAGGGCTGAAACAAGACGGTAGGTGTAGGAGGTTTTGGGGTCCCTTGAAGGAACTTAGTGACCTCGGCACGTCTCAGATAGTCCTTCGTGTAGTGATCATCACCATCGATAAGGTAAGGATAGTGAGGTTTGTGTTTCTCCTTATCATCAACAGGTTGTGACTTGGTCTTGTCGGATTGTGGGTTGTTATTTTTATCCTCCTTATTCCTACCCTTCCCTTTTTTAGATTTATTCTTACCAGTAGGAGTCGATTGAACATCATTCACTTCTGAAGTTTTACCGGTGGGAGGAGTGGGCGTTGAAGTAGTTTGAACATTAGAAGCATGGGATTTGGGAGTGGTGTGAGAGGACTGTGCGGATTGAGGTTGAGCATGGAAAGTACCTATCACACCATCAACAACATGAGAAGTTGTTGGGGTTGTTGAGGTGGTCATGGTAGAAGGATGAGGTGCGTCAGGGAGCATATCATAAAGAGTACATGTTTGTGAATAAACGAGATCGAGGTACTGGGCACGACTGATCCCCTATTCTTTTGTGACAACTCCACCCATGCCAATGTCACAAGATATGTCATTCATGAAGGATTTCATGAACCATTCTACCAATAACTGATCAGTAAGATCAAGTTTGTTTAAACGTCGTCCTCGTCTCCACTCATGAATGTGATCAGAGATATGAGTGGTTTTATTTTTCATGAAAGAACTCAAAATCTTTGTTCCCATTTCATAACAGATTGGAAACTAGTAGTGAGTGAGGAAATCCATAGACAGGATATTAAATTCGGTGAAGAAGCCTCGTGGTAATTCTATATACCACTTCACGGCTAAACCCATGAGAGTTTGTTGAAAAAGACATAACCGAATGGATTCATCCATCAAAGAGTTGGATGAACACCAAAGGTGGAAATTCATTACATTATTGTTCAGATACTCTCCTGGTTTACCATCGAACTTAGGAATGTCTGATGGTAATTTGGCTGATATGACAGGCCAATAAGGAGAGTGATGGATAGGGTCATTCAAAATCCTAGACAAATCGGGTAGATCCAAAGTGGTTAAGAAGGGTAATTGTCTATTCACATGAGGGTATTGGTGACTTTGGGGAGGAAGTCTTGTCAGTATACCAATAGGACCGTAAGCAATTTTCATATGATGTGAAGATCCTAGAAGATTCGGTTGTGGGTGTGGAGGCAGGCAGCCCATGGGGTTGTACTGATGAGGGATGTTCCCTTGGAAAGGGACACTAGATTGAACGTTTGAACCCCAAATGGGATTAGAATTCATGGGGTATGGTTGGACCGTACTAGGGGGTATGAAAGAGATGACTTGAGGCTTTTTCCCCCCAGTCGATTGAGTATTACCTTGGGTAAGAAAATTCCAATACTGGGCGAAAGCTATCAGTATGTTATGTCCATAGGGTGTGGTGGGTGGAGGTTGTCCTCCAACAGGAGGTTGTGTCCCAATTGGGGTTTGACCTCCAAATGGGGGTTGATATTGGCCCCCAGGGTTGAATTGTCCACCAACAGGAATCTGATAATTAGTTATTAAAGACTGAGTAATTCCACTAGGGTCGGATCCTCTGGTGAAAGGTGGATAAGACCCTCCGGAGGGGGGTTGGGTAAGTTTTGGAATGAAACCAGCAACAGGATTGTGCCCAGGAGGAGAAAAAACTCCACATGCTCCATATGGAACCTGAGTAGGGATATGGATAGAAGCATTCAATGCATTATACCCAGGAGGAAGTGACGAGGAAGGTCTAGGTGAAAGTGGTGTGCCAATGGGAGCCTAGCTAGCCACCGTAGTCTTGGTGGGAATAGTCGTAGCATTTGGGACCATTGTAAAGTGGTTCATCTAAAGGGGGATGGTCGAGTTAGGATCAACTGACGGGTTGTCTGAACCAGTGAATAGATAGGCAGTTTTAATGGGAGAATGATCTAGGGGTATCGTGTCTTCAGCAGACGTTTCAGGTAACTCGGGTATGACAAGTATATCAACACTTGACCCGGCTCTGAAAAGATCCCATCTAGATATCTCAATAGTCCAAAACTGATCTTGGCCTTTAGGACCTGTGAAAGTTCTAGTTGGTATTCCAAAAGTTTGAACAACAAGATCTTCATATGATTTTAGCCGAAGAATATGTCTCTCAGAATTGTGAGGAAGTCAAAAAAATTCTAGAGAGGAATAAATTCATAAATTGTCTAAAGAGTCAGTTATTTCCACTCGTGGAGTGGTAGTGTCTTGGACCTCACTCTATTGAGGAGAGCCCTCTGATGGATTAGTAGGAAAGGGTTGAGATCTTTCCGGATCTTCCAGAGGTAGGCCTTACATTCTACGTGAACAACGTGGAGGGTCAATATTGTCTGAACCAAAAAATTTAAGAAAATAATCTATGGCCAACAATGAAAAAAAACATCACTCACTAATAAAATCTAGAGTTCAAACCAGGAAAACAAACCTTCTCATTTTGAAGTCACTAGTTGGTGATGAAATCCAATGTCGCGAGACCGAGATAAGAAGCAGTTGGGCTAGGGTGGAAAAGTTACGTTGATGACCTTCTTAACGGACTTACACCCTGGTGCAAGCTCCCACACATAATTGTGGATATACCCTCCAAGGATTCTGAGTGAGTTTGGCCAACGTCGATTCTAGGTACCATGAATAATTGCCCCTTCATAGTCACCTTGTGTAAGACCCTAAGAATATAGGCTACTAAAGTTACCACAAACAATAGAGATGCCTGGGGAAACAGTCAACAATCCAATCCACATGCAAGGGCAGGGTATCGAGCGTAAAATCAACTTGAGAGGCTTCCACTCATCATTGTGGGTATACCTTCAAGCGACCCTGATAATATGTGAAATCTCTACTCTAAGACCAACAAAGCAGGGTGAGTAACTCTGTCAATCTCAATGCGACCTCGGGTTTGACCCTTGTGTGAGAAGGGCTTCCCAGGAAAAAATGTTGCAAATGGATTTGAACACTCCCTATCACAATATACTATTGTGTGTTTTGCGCTTTGAAGAGTGTGTCTCACTGCCTATTCCAAAGCTCTAGCCTAGCTAATGGTTGTGTAAAAGAGCCCTAGAAAATAAAAGCTACTACTTGAGTTTTAAATTTCGCAATGTTTTTTAGAGGTTGTTGTTACTCAAGAGGTAGACGAGAATGAAACCAATGTTGTGTAAGACTTTGACCCAATAACGTGAAAATAGAAATGAATGATGCAAACTTTCATTCAATGAATTCTATCTACAGTAGGGAGAAGGTATTTTTCTGGAACAATGTGAACTACGACATACAATTCCCTTCTTTTTTTTTTAATGTAATACCAAACAATCATCAACAATGTAATTTCACTATTCGTCATCTTTCAATTTTTTGAATGCCAATATTTTCTGGATAAATGATTACCTAAAAGACTGAAATACTTTAATTTTTTCCTTTCAAAAACCAAAACAAGGATGGAATTGAGAAAGGATAAGCAATCAATGAAAATAAAACACTCAACAAGCACCCAAATCGATCTTTCAATGGAGATAAAAATAAAAAATGATAAGAAAATGTTTCTTCAAATGGGAATAAAAAATGGTCTTATGATCATTAAGCAATCCAGAATGTGTAACCAACCTAAAAATTCAAATCCAATCAAAGATTTTTAATCGAGAAAGCACTCAAACACAAATCTAGAGATTATACTCTTGTCGATAAAAATCAAAAACAAAAATTGGAAAAAGATCAAAAGAGAGGTGTTCGATCTCTGAAACTAATCAAGAGCAAGCTTAAACAATCAGAAAAAGTCAAGAACTGGCATTAAAAATACTTTCCCAACTGACTAAAGAAAAACTGGGTAACAACAGAGGCCAAAACCCAACCCAAAAAATTTCTCAAGCATCGTCGCAAGCTGGCAGTATAACACAGTGCGGAAATGAATAATTTTCGCAGGACAAAAACAGACAGGGTGCGGAAATCCCACACTGAAATAAACCACCAAGGTGCGGAAATCAAAGGTTTTTGAAGGCTATCTATAAGGTACAGTGCGGAAGTGTTTGAAAAATCAAGAAATTTGGAGAAAAGGGCAAAGCATCTAAGTGGACTTTCAAACCCAGAGAGTCTAAATGGATCTCCCACAGACTCAGAGACTGATTTCAAGTAAAAAGAATAGGTCAAAAGAAAATGGCCAACAAAAAACCACAATCAAGTTGTTCTTCCCCAGTGGAGTCACCAATTTTGTTATTGGTTAAATTGGTAGATGCAGACATGAACTAATCCCCCTAGATCCACCTGGATCTAGAACAAAACGAGGCAGAACAAGATGCTTTCCCTAAGTTGTGATCATTGATTTTACTACCAAAGGAGGAATAGATAACATACCTTATGAATCGTTTCCTTATATATTTGTTGTCCCTGCTTCACTCCAATGCTCTTGTGGAATCAGATCTGCTATAACACAAAACAATCAACGTGAAAGAAGCAATAGTAGAATTCAATGAAAACCTAAACATGTGATCAAGGAATCATTTAATAAAATACTAATCATTTTATGGGAAAGAGATGTGCCACCGTATTATATTAATGAAAAGTAGAAGATACAACCAAATTTCCTTGATGTTGCAAGTTCCCTTTTAGTGGTCTTTCGTTCCAACACACACATACACTTGCTCCAAAATTCGCATGAAGATAATCCACAATAGATTGATAGACAAATAGAGGCCTCACGCATCACTAGGAACATGATTCTTCACACAGTCTTCAGCCTATTCTTTCATCAATTCTCTACTTAATCTTGCTTAACCTTTTCCATGAGAAGCCCATGATTATATAGGAGAAGATGAAGTGTTTAAGGGGATGAGGATGATCCCACCAAATCAGAGAAACTAGTAGGATCACAACCATATGGATGCCACCTCACATTCTATAAGATTCTCCTTCTAGAAACTTTGTGAAACCTCTTTCCTCTGTTAGCTTTGGAACGTCACCACACCCTGCCTATATAGCAGCCTGTGGAAATCCCGCGGGCCAGCAATGGAGCAGCCTGCGGATATCATAGATTTCTGCACTGTGTAATATATGCAGCTTGCGGACCCTTTCTAAAAAGAAGCCTTGTAGAGGAGGAAACAAGTTGCTTTTCTCATGCAAAAATTCATGTTGGGATCCTGAACACATGTTTGTGAAATCATCATTAGGGTGACCAAAATAATGTGTAACAATTTTTCTTTCTTTGGACTCGTAAAACAAACATATAGGGTTCATTAAACATACTCCGAGGGACTCATCTAAAGGATGAGCTTACAGTTCAAGCATATGTTATCTTACTCAATCTTGTGTAAAAATAAAGAGGTACTCGCCATAAATGGTGGGGGAAATTGGGAAAGAAATGTATCTAAACCTGTATTCTATGGAAGAGTCGCCTTTGAACATGACACCCTTTCACTCACTTTGTGTTTAGGTTTGAAAATCTACTTGTATCTTGATTATACTCCTTTATAAGATTACATTTTGGTCTGTGATCCCTGTTGTTGATTCAGTGTTTCCAAGACAATTTTCGTGTCATCAATATGTTCAAAGAGAAGTTCAACCCATAAATCCTTCTATTGCATTAGCCATTTCTATAGTCCTTACGCCTTCTATTGCATCAGCCATCCCTGTGTCAATCCTGAAATACTTGTTACTTTGATCTTCAAATCTTTTTACTCGTTTTATGTCATTGATGGAGGATACATTAAGGCCTTCTTGTGACGAGTCTTTTCCTGTCAACTTCAACTCATTATCCAAGAATTAAACTTAGAAAATAATTGGTACCTTGGAACTCGCATGCCTCAATGGCAGGTTTCCTTGTTTTCGATAGTGGGTTTTCATCATTGACCCATGATCAGGATATTTTTTCGAGTGTTCGACTTCAGCTCATAAATTCACACTCTTTGTATTGTACTAGAGTACCTTGGGAGTCATTGACATTAATGGTGATTTCCCTCGCACTTGTTAACGATATTCATTAATGATCGGTAATCAAGTGGTTTCTACCATGTTCGACTTCAGCACCTGTAAGCACATGGCTAGACTCGTACTTAGAGTGGTGGAGATGAAGACCCTGGATCTTTTCTAACAGATTCAGGTTGCATTGGAGTATATTCAGATTGTACTGTTGCATATATCCACGGTGTATTTTTGGTGGCTATGTTCAAATTTGAGTCATATTGGCATGGATCCATAGTGTATGTTTGGTGGCCATGACCTATATTACTTGACATGGATATTTTCATGTTTCCATTTATTCTTTGAGTCATTTGTATTCTGAGTATGGGAATGCCTACATCAGTGATGATATATTATTGTACTGTATTTCCTTGTTTTTTGGTAGGTTTCCAACCGACATGTTCCTTGTTCCCAACACACACTCGACAAAGTATTTCATCTATCACTCTGTTCTAACTTCATACTTTGGGGGGCTCATTGTTACACATTATTTTCATCACCCCTATGACCGTTAATGATGTAAACCTATCCTTTATCTTAATAAGGATCAATTGGCTTCATCCTTGAAGAAGAATGAAGATACTTTTTCGAGAGAGATGAAATTATACATTTCTTTTGTAAAAAAACTTACAAAAAGGGATAGTCACACCTTCCTTAGTGTTAAGGGTGTGACGATCTAGGATCGTCACAGGTTTCACCATAGTGACCTGCAACATCATCGTAGTTTTCTCAGTGTTAAGGGTGCGATGATTTTCGTACGAAGTAAAAAGAGGAATTTCTCGAAATTTCTAGAATAGAAGCTTCGAGGGTGAGTTGGACTCCGATAGGTTTGGAACTCAGTCGCATCCTTGATCTCATGGGATCATCCTAACCTCCTCACCCTAACATTTTTAGCTTATAAAAGGAGAAGAGTTCTCATGGGAAAAGTTAGCTTGGGAAATTTAGCTTGATTGAGTTGGCTAGATTTTGGTCTGAGCTTGAGTAATTTTTGTAGATTTGGGATTTTCTTTGTCAAAATAGATTGTTTATCTCAGAATCCATGGAGAAATAAGTGTGTGGGAAGCAAGGAGCTATTGGAAGGGACCTTAAAACATCAAGGCATCTGGTTGTACTCTCATTTTCGTATTTATATTACAGTAATATATTTCTTTCCCGTAAAATTGGTCTTATTTTATTGTATGACTCCTTGATCACATACATAGGTTTTGTTGAGTATACATTGTTTCTTTCACTTCAGTGGCCTATGTCTTTTTACAAGTTCAGCATCCCATAAGCCTTGAAATGGAGTTAGGATAACACTAGCAAGCACAAACGAAATTTAAAAGGTATGTCATTTATCTCTTGTTAGTTAGTATGCTTGATAAGTGAAACTTAGGGAAAGTTTTATATTATGTATTGTTTTGTTATAGTTTTGTGGTGAAACTAGGGAGATCAATTTGTGTCTGCACTTACCGATTTGTCCAATAATAGGAGATCCCACATTTTGGAAGAAGCACAAAAATCAACATCTGCATCAATTTATTGTTCAGTTACGTCCATGGAGGCTTCTTATGGTTGGATAGGCCAGTGTTGATTGACACCCAAATTATTATGTGGATTAAAATATTTTCGTTGGCATCGGAAGACCCACTACCTATGTTCACGGATAAGACTCATGAGAAAGAATTAGCAGAAAGGATGAAGGAAAAATATGGCATGCATAAAGGAGCATGTGGATTGGACGTAGAAAGAATCAATGATGATTATGTCAATTTTTTGACACAGGTGTTGGATTGCAAGTTACTCAGGAAGTGTCATAAATATCAAGTACCGACAGGAGTAATACCAAGAGCAGAAAAGTGCACAGCAAGAGTGCATATGAACTGGGCAAATTTTTTGGTGAACCAATTCCTAACTGACTGCAGGGAAGCGCAAGAGAAAGGAATGGAGTTGCATTATGCATGGTTATTAATATTGATCTCATTAGTTTCTTAGAGGGATATGGAAGAAACCTAATTCCTAGAATATATGTAGCAATCGTTCCAAGAAGAAATATATATTTCATTGTGGCATACCACGCACAAGAACATAAATATTGATAACAATATCACCTTCTACTTCTATCAAGAGACAATTTGGAAATGCATTGAGGACACACCACACATTATACTTCTAATAGTTTAATCATACAAATAAATCACGTGATTCAATGAAAGGATGCACCACATGTACATTCAAGCAAAGAAGGATCTGGATCAGCAATGGTTGTCGGCTGGCTACATACTAATGGAATATAATTTCAGCCAAATTGTCAATGAATAGGAAGTAGAATGGAAAACCCTAGTGACAAAAATAGCATAGAAGGAGACACAACAACCAGAGAAGGATCAAGAAGAAGAAAAGGAACATGAAGAACAAGAGAATGGTACAGGTGACACTCAGGAAACAACACTGCACACTGGATAGAAGAGAAAATATTATCCCAAGGAGCGCTCAATGCATAAACATAATAAGAGGAAAGCCTCAAAGGAAGAATCTATCCAAGCCTTAACTGAGGATGACTTGGATAATATTGGGGATTAGGTCAAATAATTAATGGAAGAAGTATTTCCGTGAGCTGTGCAGAAATAGGAGGAAATTCACATGAATGGGCAAGTCCAGATAGCTACATTGTGCCAAATATTGTAATCAACTAGGATAGCACTAGTCCAAACAATAGAAGAAGAATAGACAGAGAGCACAACAAATAAAGCAGAGTCATGACCGACGACATCTCATCCACCATCAACATCAACAGAGCCCTAGATCATGAAGATATCAACAGGGACCATAGAGCTCCCCATGACAGAAATGAAGGAGTTCACGCAAGCATTAAGTTATATTGACTTAGTATTGTCACAACTACTAATGAATGTATTACATAGTTTGTATAAAAGTGTCAGACAAGAGATCCATTTGTGTGTAGAGTCGACTTTTATGGATTTAACCAAAGTAAATGCATTATATGCAGAGTATAGTAAACTCATGTTGGAATGGGATGAGGCCATGAAGAAGATAACAAGGTTTCAATAGGAAGTGAAAGAGTTATACAACAACTTCCCAGAGGTACCAATGGAAGTAGATACTCTTTTGGAAGAGAAAGTAACAAATATAAGTGAATCCATTCAAGGATTGTGTGCAAATATAGTATATTTGGAAATTCACACAACATCAAGTACCACACCATAGGAAAGGGAGAAATGCAAAAATAAAACCATGTCGACCATGGAGATCATTAGAATCTTAGATGAGGAATGCATAAAGTTGTATGAAAAGAGTACACAAATTTGGAATCAATTGTTGTAAAATGCAGAGCTACAAGCATTAGAAAAAAGGTTACAGACTGTGTAAGAGAATGCATGGAAATTCAAAGAAACAATGAGCACTCTGACACCAGTAGAATGAATAACTGCAATAGTTGAGAATAGGCAGTTTTACCACGAGATCAACTAGATAAGAGTTGAACCGCTACAAAAGGAGGCCTTTTGGGTGACATAATAACTTGCAACTACATAAGGCATAGTGAAGCAAGCAATGCAAGACAGTGCAGAGAAATTGAAGACCCCCATTATCACGCAGATAACAGAGGGGATTTTGACGCAAGAAGCACAAGAAAAGGAGTAGGTCACAACTGCAAAGGAAACTTTTGAGAAGTTTGTTGCAATGTGGAAGGGAGCGTAATAGGAGGCTTGACTAGCTTGGGACAAGCCATAGGTAAGTGTTGGGGGGCCGTTGAGACAGGATTTTGGGACCAGTTTTGGGAACTGCGTAGCACACAAAAAAGAAGGAAAGATGGTTGGCGCACTTTCAAGGATCAATGTGTGCAAAGGAAGGAAGAACATCAAATTTGTTATTGATACAATCTAACCCCTATTGTAATTGTATAAATATGTAATGGCTTTTGGGTAGAAAGTAGGCAATATAGAAGAAATTATAGCTCAGAAATAATGAAATGAAAGAGAAAATAAGTATGTATGAATGTATGCATGAATGAAGGAGTGAAGAGTGAAAGGGATAGAGAGAGAGAGAGAGGAGAATGGAAAGGGAATGATGTATGACTGCAGTGCACATATTTTGTAATGGATGATTCTGAATAATATAATAAGAATTCAGTCATTATGGATGTAGCCCATCTTCAATGAACCACGTTAAATATGGTGTCTATGTGTCATGATGTGTTTGTTGTTCTATTTATTGCATTCATATGATACATGTATGTTATTATGAATATGTTACATGTTCTTATGTTTCTTCACACGTGATATAAAGTATAATGAACTAATTCTAAGTGTAATGGTTATGAGGACTTCTTCCCATCCCTTCATCACTACGGAAACCTGGTTCCTACAGTTCCCATAGATACCATGGGTGAGACTTCACATGCTTGTGGGTGATGCTGAAAGGGCCAGTATCTAAGGTTTTTTTTGGTGAACTCATGTTGAACCCTGGGTCTTCCCATTGCGCACCAACAACAATGGAATATCACTTTCTACCTCCATCTAAAGTAGAGGTCCAAGACTCAAATTCTAATAAAGGATTTGAGTATATCATCTTTGATATTTACCAAGGCCAAGCAAATATAGAAATTCATGTGAAGAACTACATCAAATAGTCAGTGCAGGTGGGACACCCTAAGAAGATTTGGGTACATATGTTCATATACACACTTGACCCGATCCTTAAGGCCTTGTATACACATGAACAGTTGTGGGGGGAATGAACATGTTCGATGCAATAAAAAATCATTTTGTTGCATATTTATTGTTTACTAGTGAGACTTGAGAACGTATAGCTTCCTCTAAAATTATCAAATGTCTTATATTTGATAGCAAGGATGCATAGAAAATTCTTCAAGTATGCCAGAAGCACCAAAACAGCATAGTTGGAAAAAAATAGAAAGTACCCTTCAAAATATCATGTGTTGTCATATATCAAAGTGATGGAAGTGATGATGAATTTGATGAGTTGCATCATCTCAACTTCAAGGAAACAAAAGGGAAAAGAACTGTGAATTATATGGACAATTAATCACACCAACAAATATAATAGAAATCTTTGGAAATTAAAAAGATAAACATGAACTCGGAATAAAACCCAACAGTGGCATCAATTAAGGATTATTAGGATGAAGAGATATCCTGGGAAATAATATAATCATTACTAAATGAGTATAAGGACCTCTTCCCACAAAATGTTACAAGGTTAAAAGGGATCAAAGGAGTGTTATAACTCTAATTTGCACCATACATGCTTACCTAGAATTAGGCCATCTCAGATCCCTTCTTTGCCAAAGCATTGTCGAACAACTCTTTAAAAACCTCTTTTATAAGGGCCCACGCGCCCTACTCTATTATTGCATGCGTGTACACGCTAGCTGACCTAAAACAGCCCGCATGTACCTACAAAAGCACGAAAAAAGGAAATTTGTCGACGGAACACACAACTTTGGGTGAGTTAACTGAAACTCCCGGCCATGCATGGCCGAGGGTTCATCCAAATACCTAGCTTCTTCTAGCCTATAAAAGAAGGGTTAGGGGTCCTATTTGTAAGAGGAGAATAAGAGTAAAGAAACTCTACCCAATTGCACATTCCCATTGTCCCAACACTTTAGCCATCCTTGTGCAAAGAGAGATACAAAGAAAAGAAGTTGGAGGACATTTGAAGAGGAGCCCAGGATCAGGAATCATGGAGAGGTGGTTGGTCTTGACATTGTAAGTTGATTCATTAAAGTTAATAATAAAGAAATGCTTTTCCCGTCCCACTATATGAGTTCTTCATAATTTAATAAATATATGTTTGAATCTCTAACCCATTAATCTGTAGAACAAATGCATGTAGAGTTTGTT
This sequence comes from Picea engelmannii, assembly GCA_009831015.1. Taxonomy (NCBI): domain Eukaryota; kingdom Viridiplantae; phylum Streptophyta; class Pinopsida; order Pinales; family Pinaceae; genus Picea; species Picea engelmannii. Next base: position 9,335 of record ML800446.1, on the reverse strand, counting down.
GATTGTTTTGTATGCAGGTCATTCTTGAGAGGATAGTTGTTAGCAAGCGATCAAGCGTGAAGAAGGATCAACATCGAACATCCAGAACAAGGTATGTTTGTTTAACCATGTATTTGCTTAAAAGAAATGGGGATTAAGTCTGGGACGACGGTAGAAAGTAGGTTTCTTTCGGTCTTATCTGCATGCATAATATAACCCTAAATGCTAGTCCGTAGGGGGATTTTCCACCACAACAGAATTGGCGACCATATTGGGGAAGTCTCTAGGATTCTTGGGAATATTTTTGGGTAGTTTTAAAAGACTGGTTTTCTTTCCTGTTTTTTGAAGTTTCTGAAAAGTCTGAGCTAACAGAGAGTCTGGTCTTCCATACCAGCTATCTCTGTTATTTTATTGACTGTGTTTTTTTCAAGACCCACAAAGGTACACACGGCGTGCATAAGGTCTACACGCGTGTACCCGCGCCCTACTTTCTTACAGTCCGCGTGTAAACGCTAGCTGAAGAAGTAACAGTAGTGTGTAGATTCCAGAAAATTGAGGCAGTCATCCTCCTCCTTATCAGAATCAGTCATTCTCAGGGGTTTTCTGGAACTCTTTCTAGTCTTGGTTGTTTGCAGTCTCATCTCATATTGGTTTGTTTTACGAATTTTTTCCTTACATTGTTTTCTTTTTTCTATTAAAGAGAGTGTCTAAGCCTTCAAGAGATCTTGGTTCTCAATATCAGTGGTCTCTTCCTGGTTTGGATTGTCTGTTTTTATTTGTTTCAGAGTTTTAGAGATACATGTGGCCTGTATAAGGCCAGCACGCGTGTACACGCCCTCTGGATCTACACAACTCGTGTGCACACGCTTACCGTTGAATTGTCAGTAGTGTGCTTGTGAAGGATAGTTTTTGTTGAGGGTGAGGCAGTCATCTTTTCCCTTGACAAGATTTATACCTCTCAGGTTTTTGAATCTTTGTCCTAGCAGTCAGTAGCTTAGGGTTGATCTTAGCCTTAGCTTTCTTTTTTCATTTAAAAGTTTTCATCAAAATTTTCTTTAGGATTTTTAGACAAGTGTGAGAGTCATTTTTTTTTAAGTTGCTAGTGTGTGATTTCCTGAAGTTATTCTTTGTGATCTGTGATTAGGCCAGAATTTTTTCTTGGTTTTTTACTTGTTGATATTTTTCCTTTTTGTTTTTTGAGCATTCAAATAAAAAAACAAAAAAATCTTTCATTTCTTTGTTTGGTTGAAAAGTGTTGTTTTTCATTAGTAACCAGGGAAAAGTCTTTTCTTTCTTAAGTTCTTGATAGTTTACTTAGATCATAAGTAGCTCGTAGTCGAGTGAAATCCTTCTTTAAGTTTGTTGATTCAAAATATCTTAGAAAATAAAAATAATTTTTTTTTGAAAAGTTGTTGAAAATTTGTGTTAAGTGAAAGTTTTTGTTTCAAACTTTTTGTTCATTTTTTACTTTCATCTTTCAAACATCATTAGTTTCACTTTCATACCCCTTGAAATAAGACAAGCCATAAAATTAACGCCAAATCTAAAATTCATTAGACTTTTATGTTTGTAGGGTTAACCAACTAGTTCAGGATTAGGGCCTTGGATTAGGTTGGAGAGGAAACTCTTCAAGGCCATTAAAATCAAACATCGGATTCTGAGTTAGGGAGTGTCCAAGTCTAGTATCGTGAAATTTATCTAGGACCTCCCTCTAACACAGGGGATAAACACAAGGTCGCATGCAGAAAGGTAGCGGAGATAACCCCTCCAAAGCTGGATCAATCATAGTGGAGAACACATATAGAAGGCTTGTTTTGGGATTTCGTCGATTGCATTTGCCATGGGGCTTCGTGGATCTCGAATCCATTTGAGATATTCATTTGTCTTCCGGACCATTTTCTTTCGATACCCTTGACAGGTTTCAGGCTCGATACACTACTCATTGTGGTCTACCCGACTTTCGACTGTACCCGCCTAGTGACTGTTCGCGCGTTGGCAACCTAGTTGCCTATCTTTTCTAGGGACCTACGCAGGTGACTAAGGGGGTATACCGCAGTACCTAGGATAGACATCGGGCCACTCTTTGAAGAGTATACCTGGAGGGTGCTTCCATTTTCAAGTTTCACTTGCACCAGTAAGTTTCTCTAGTGTTGGTTGTTGTTGTTGGACGATTGGTTGTTGTCATTGATGTCAACCCTAGTCATGGGTTTTGGACCGCAAGATTGATGAAGGTATTTGGACATAAAGGAAAATGCATATGCAGATAAAACACCCATGGATGGATAGTATACATCATGTTGTTTCTGGTGGTATGTGGCACGTCACGTGGAT
>ML800445.1:254451-270044 GCA_009831015.1 Picea engelmannii | reverse complement strand
TTGCAACCCACTGCCCAATTATCAACAATCATTACGGTTGTGACTTTGTTCTCATGATAGAGTCTTTACACAGTTCCTCCATAGGGAACGCCTTTAACATGCAACTTCCTTATTGCATATCCATCACTATCTATGATGGCATCAACCTTGAGTCAAATTCAGCTTTATCATTTCAGTTGTTTACTAAATATTCCATAAGGAATATAAACTTGCATTCTTATTATGCATTTTGAATTACATATGCACATTATCCCATTTTGCTTTCATGCACAGTGGTCTTACTACATACTTTAACATACTGTGTGTTTACTGTAGGCACACTTATAGTTGTCTTTTATGTATCTCTTGAAATTTAGTTAGTTCATGTTTATTCATGGCCATTTACATATAGCCTTTAAAAGCATGATTAGGTTGTCTTTTATCATGACAATGGAACATCCATGCTCATTTACTCTTTCATCAATTTATACTAGCCTTTCCTGAGGGAATGGAACACATTTCCCTCAAGATATCATTCAAAATAAAACTTTCATGACTCTTCAGAATAGACTCAGCCATGTATCCATAGTATTATTTCAATCTTGGAAAGTGAAATTTTTTCCTTAAATTTCACTCATTCAGGTAATCACATCGTGCCTTTAGTATACATATACTCATACATCATACATGTGCATCACTTGCACATTTAATATCATTCTTTCATATCTATTTGGTCTTAATATCAGTCTTCATATCAAGCAACCTTACAATGCATTTTATTCCATGCACTCAAGCATATACAAACATAGCTAAGCATTCATCATGCAAGCTCATTGCTTGCACCTTTTCCATGTCATTCATACACATGGACTTATCATACTTCCAGATCCTTCTCCAAAGGATCTTGCTACCATTCTTATGAAAATACTAATAGAGATACTCAACACTAAGCTTCCCTCTATGTTGAGAGCTTGCATTCATTCACATGATATCCACTTGGAAAGTTTAACAGACATAATCATACTATGTCCCCCTTTCGAGATGGCAACAACCAATGATAAGGCATCCTTTCCTCAACTATTATAAAATTATTCAACAACCCAAAAATACCATCTAGGCAATTCCAATAGTTCCCAAGGCAACAAGACAACTTATCAAGTTTGTTTTTCATGCCTCAAACCACTTTTGGTTAGCAGAGCTTTTTATCAAGGGAATACTTTTCTAGATTCCCTCTCACTACTACTTGATCATACCAATCCATACCTTCTATGGATACAATCCACCTCTAGATGTCAACCTAACCCATTGGTCATCTAGAAGTTCCCTAGCACTTCCTTTACCACATTTGGGATCAACATTTCATTAACTATTCTACCTTTATCCTCATAGTGTAATATATAATCAATATCATCATCATTTTACTTATGCTTCTATAATAAAATCAACACTAAACATAGGATCTAACCATAGGATCTATGAAATCACCATATTTTACATCCAATGAAACAATATAATAAGTCTATATGCACCAAGAATTTTACCCATGCCTGCAATGCAGACGTATTCCACTCATTCTCATACATAGCCACACTTTTAAGCCCTAAATAGTGGCACCTTACCCATTAATTAGGGAATATTACATTAGTAATTTTATTTTATTTATGTTGGCTTGGGTCCATTAGTTGTAATTGTACCTCCTACTCTCCTATATATACCAAGGATAACTTTTCATTTGGAATCATCTTGTATTTGGAAATTTATGTGGTGTATAAGGAGGTTGCCCCATCAAAGAGGCTTATTATCTGAAATTATCTCTTTTTCAAGGCATTGAGTACTTATTCTGAGGTTTTTCTATGCTATCTTGATATTTGGTTCCTAACATTTGGTATCAAAGCTCAAGGTCTTGGGGTTTCGATTCTACACTTGCGACACCTTGGAATTTTCGCTATAACTTGTTTTCTATGGTGTTTCATAAGGAACCCCTTGGAGGATAATTAGAAGACAGATGAAGGTACGTGGGGTAAAAATTTCATCTCCTGAGGTCTTATACTTTCAAATATATAGCCTGTGTAAGATAGGGCTTTGAAATCATCCTAAATTTAGTCATCTCGTAATTTTTTCTTAAATATTTTTTCTGTAACATTTATGACACTGAAATCTGAAGGATATTCATTGAAATTATTAAGGTATCTGTGATAAAATTTAGCATTTGGTTCATCCTTCTTTTGTAGATACACCACGTGCAAGACAGGGTATATGACTAGTCATATTAACTAATCTCAAATAGGTCTTCTGGGTAAAAAAATGATATCTTCTTCAGTGAGTATCCAAATTAAGTGAGACTAGTTTCATTGGATAGTGGAAAGTATTTAGTATTTCTGGTACAATTTTCAAAATCAAATATCAGATATTGTGATCTTGGCACGCTTTACAAGTATGCTCTCTTGGAAGGGACAAAAATCAGCAAGGTGTGGGGAAGTTACCATAAATTCCACTTGGCACATCCAATTTTGATCAGACCTGTGGAATTGCAAATAATATGTATTATATAACTACAAAAAAAAATTTAGACCTAGAAGGGTCGAATTTTGGAGATACAACAGAAGAAATATCATCTAGTAGAACCACCTTGAAATCATGGTTTAAAATTGATACTTGGCCAACATGCCACCCAAAAATGGAACTTATACGCCAATTAAGCCTCCATACAGTCCTACTTGTACTCTTGATGTAGGTGAAGAAATGCACAGAGACATAAATTATTTACAAAAAGAAGACAGTAACAAAACAAGAACTATAAGGGATGATGGATTCAACTGAAGCTAAGTTGGAGGCAACAATGGATACTAAGATGGAGGGTTCAAAAAGGGAGATCATGGAAGGACTGAAAACATTTCTAATAGAGAGGACACCTGAAAGTGAAAATGTATCCCATGAAATTCATGATGAGGACACAAGGAAGATGAATCAAGAATGGAGAAACTCCAACTTTGGGTTGAAGACCAACCACTTTCCTAAGATCGATATGAGGAAGTTTCATGGCAAGGATCCAATCACATGGATACTTTAGATGGAGCAATTATTTGATCTACATGATGTGCCACATACACAAAAAGTACAAATTTCTTCTTTATATTTAGAACCTAATCAATTTGTGTGGTATCGATGGCTTTGTTCTCGTAAATCACTCATCACTTGGAAAATTTTCACGGAAGAAATGATAGCACACTATGAGGATACAAGGAGCAATACGTGCTTTATCCAATTGATACATCTCAAGAAAAAGGGTTCATTTGTAGAGCACATTGAGTACTTCCAAAGATTGAATATAAAGGTAACAAATATTCCATATGAGCACCTGATTGATGTATTCATAGGAACTTTAAAGGATAACATTCAACATGAGGTTTGCCTTTGGGAACCCAAATCATTGGAGAATGCATTCAGGGTCGCAAGAAATGTTGAAAGTAAAAGTATGGCTATGGCTACTAAGGACCACTCCTAACATATATCAAGAGAATAATGTCCCTTATTCTAAAACACCTCAACCTACAAGGTTGACACCCCAACAATTGGAGGAGAGAAAACAAAAAGGTTTATTCTTTAATTGTGATAGCAAGTACAGTAAGGGACATAAGTGTGGTGAGAAGAAATTATTCTACATATATTGTGAAGAGGAAGAAGAAAAAAAGAGAGAAATAACCATGTCAAGATGAAAACGTAGAAGCGATTTCTTCTGAAGAGTTGACTCCCATGATATCATGCAATGCATTGGCTGGAATTAGCACTTCTCAAACCCTTAATATCGAAGGATATATCAAAAAGAAAAAGGTAATAGTCTTGATTGATTCTAGTAGTACTCATAATTTCATTCACTATAAATTAGCCAAAGCTCTAGATTTCTTTGTATATCTAGCGCAAGAGTTTCAAGTAATGATTGCACATTGAGGAACTATCAATTTCTCAAGAAAATCCAATAATATCAATCTTACTATGGGGGAATATGTTATGAATAGTCCAATTCTTTCTATACCCATGGGTGGTGCTCATGTTGTACTAAGAATCCAATGGTTACAATCATTAGGAACAATGAATTTTAATTTTCAAAAACTTTTCATGAAATTTTCATTGGAAGGAAAAGAAATTGAGTTAAGGGGTATCACAGGGAAACCCAATAAGGTGATAAGATCTAATGGCATGAAAAAATTATTGAAAAAAGGGGCATCAAGGTGTAATTGCACAATTATGCTCACTAGATGTTAACACATCTAAGCCATCTATTCCCCTAGATCTCCAAGGGATCATTGATAATCATTCCAAAGTATTTGAAGATATTCCCAAAGGTCTTCCACCCACTCTAAATCATGATCATGATATTCACCTAATTCTTGGGAGTGTTCCTCCTAACATTAGGCCTTACAGATACCCTTATGCCCAGAAGAGTGAAATTGAGCGGATGGTTGAAGAAATGTTAGAGGTTGGAATTATTAGACATAGCCAAAGTTCTTACTTTGCACCGGTGGTAATGGTACTCAAGAAATATGGCTCATGGCATATGTGTCCAGATTATAGAGAGCTCAATAAGATCACTATTAGATATAAGTTTCCCATTTCCGCCATTGATGAATTGTTAGATGAACTACATGGAGAAATCTATTTCACAAATTTGGATCTCCATTCAGGGTATCATCAGATTAGAATTAAGGAAGCAGATATCCCAAAAAAAAACATTTTGAACTCATGAAGACCATTATGAATTTTTCTTCATGCCTTTTGGCCTTACAAATGCACCTTCCACATTCCAAGGGTTGATTAATTCCATTTTCAATCCCTTCCTTCAAAAATTTGTGTTAGTATTTTTTGATGATATACTAATCTATAGCAAGTCTTGGGAGGATCATGTGCGACATGTTGACAAGGTGATACAACTACTAAATGAGCAACAAATATATGCCAAACCATCCAAATGTTTCTTTGGGGTGAAGGAGGTAGAGTATTTGGGTCATATTGTATCTCATGAAGGTGTCAAGGTAGACCCTAACAAGATTAAGTCCATGATGGACTGGTCGATTCCCAAAACATTGAAGAATCTTAGAGGATTTTTCAGTTTGACAGGTTACTACTGCAGGTTTGTTCGAAACTATGGAAGAATAGTAGCACCTTTAATGGAATTAACTAAGAAATATGTATTTTCATGGACGGCAAAGGAAACTCAAGCTTTCGAACAACTTAAAGAGACAATGTGAAAAGTTCCTTTCTTGACCACACCAAAATTCACAAAAACCTTTATTGTGGAATGTGATGCCTCGTGAAATGGCATTGGTGTTGTTCTAATGAAAGAAGGAATGCCCATTTCTTTTGAAAGTTGGCCAATCAAGGGAAAGGACTTACACAAACCCATTGGTGAGAAGGAAATGATAGCAATACTACATGCATTGAAGAAATGGCGCCCTTACCTAACAGGTAGGCACTTCAAGGTCAAAAAATATCATGATAGTCTTAAATACTTCTTGGAACAAAGACTATCTTCAGAAGAAAAACATAAATGGGTGACCAAGATATTGGGTTATGATTTTTAAATCATCTATAAAAAAGGGAAGCAAAATGTTGTGGCAGATGCACTTACAAGAAAGGATGAAGATGTTAAGGCCTTTCTCTGGGATATATCGATCATCCAACCTAATTGGATAATACAAGTGAGGGATGAATGGAAGAATGATGAAAACGTGTAGACTCTCATTCAAAGGTTGCAGCAGGATTCCAATGCATCAAATACATTTACATGGAAAATGATTCAATATGGTATAAAGATTGCTTATATTTATGTAATAACTCCCAACTCAAACAAAAGGTACTATTGGAATTGCACGCCTCTCCGGTAGGAGGGCACTTGGGATTTTTGAAAACCTACCATAGGATCAAGAAAGAATTTTTTTGGGATGGCCTTAAAGCATATGTTCAAAGGTTTGTGGCACAATGTTTGGTTTGCCAACAAAATAAGGTGGAAACAATTAATACCCCAGGTATTTTACAACCATTATCCATCCCAAGTCAGCGTTGGGAGGAGGTTTCCATGGATTTCATCACAGTGTTACCGAAGTCTAAAGGAAAGAGTGTCATCATGGTGATTGTTGATAGACTCACCAAGTATGCACACTTTTGTGCACTCTCTCATCCCTTCAAATCCAGTACAGTTGCCACTGCATTCATGGAGACAATTCAAAAGCTACATGGAAGCCCAAAGATTATTGTAAGTGACATAGATCCCATCTTCAGTGGACATTTTTGGACAAAACTTTTTTCTTGTTTGGCTACTTAATTGGCTCATAGATCATCCTATCATCCTCAATCTGATGGACAAATTGAAATAGTAAACAAATGTTTATAAGGCTACCTTCGTTCCTTTGTCTATGATAAACAAACACAATGTTTCAAATGGTTACCCTTGGCAGAATGGTGGTATAACACTTCCTTTCACTAGAGAAAAAAATGACACCATTTATGGAACTCTATGGATACCATGCTCCTTCCATCACTTCTTCTCTAAAATAAAAATCTAAGGTTCAAGCAGTGGAAGATCACATTGAGCATCAAGAACAAGTTCTCCAGATCTTAAAGGACAACCTAACCATAACAAATAATCACATGAAACAACAAGTAGATCAACATCGTAGTGAAAGACGTTTTGAAGTAGGGGATTGGGTATTTTTAAGACTACAAACATACAAACAGATGTCCCTTAAGCAAGCCAAGAAGGATAATAAATTATCACCAAAGTATTATGGCCCTTATAAGGTGTTGAAAAATATTGGTACTATGGCATACAAATTGGAGTTGATTGCATCTTCACGAGTACACCCATTTTTCCATGTTTCATGCTTAAAGAAGGTTATAGTTGACAAGATCCCAGTTGAAACTATATTTCAAGAAATTTACAAGGAAGGAAAAATCATTTTGGAGTCTGAAGCTACCACTGATACAGGAATTCTCTAGTTGAGGAATAGATCCATTTCAGAGTATCTCATTAAGTGGAGGAAATTACCTACTAAAGATTCCACTTGGGAAGATGATTGTTTTATAAATAAGCATCCATAATTACTCAAGCATTGTGGACAACACTTGTTTGAAGGGGAGGGGCATGTTAATACCTAAATAGTGGCACATTACCCCTTAATTAGGGAATATTAGATTAGTAATGTTATTTTAGTTATGTTGACTTGGGTCCATTAGTTGTAATTATACCTCCTAGTCTCCTATATATACCAAGGATAAATTTTCATTTGGAATCATCTTGTATTTGTAAATTTATGTGGTGTATAAGGAGGTTTCCCCCTCGAAGAGGCTTATTATCTAAAATTCTCTCTTTTTCAAGGCGTTGATTAAATATTTTGAGCTTTTTCTATGATATCTTGATATTTGGTTCTTGACACACACCCTTTATGTTAATAGGGATATACACCCCCTTAGCACAACCATGATCCTTTCAACTTTCTCAAGTCACTTCACTCCTTCCATGAGGGTTAATCTCTTTCCATAGGACTTATTTTTACTTTGAAAAAATAGGTTATCCCAATAGCAGGTTTTCAGTTACGACAGGTCAAGTAAGTTGACCTCACATATTTCCATAAGGTCTCTAGACATGGAGAATTATAATCAAAAGTCCAAGTCTCTTATTTAAGCAACAAATGTAATTAACAAAGGCTTCATAATCCCACATTTGCAGACAACCTTGCCATATCTTTAGTCCATTCACATCCAAGTCTTGATATTAGTTCCTATCAACATAATCCCACTCTTGTAGGAGTAGCTATGATTCTACCAAAGAAACAATATGCTCCCTCCACTGCACATCCACTTGTAACCTTTATGTTGTAATAATTTTCCAAAGAGGAAACCTCAACCAAGGGACTTGTGTAGATAACAAATAAAATTCTCCAACGTAGGGGAAATTTTTTAATAGGCTTGTCTTTTATTGGTTATACCATTCATGTGGCTGATTTCTGCCCCATCCAGTCCTGGTGATTAAATCTTGTTCTGATAGATAGTGTAGGGTAGGGTGGCCCTCCCCCTTAAAATTTTCTTAAGAAAAGAAAGTTATTTGACTCTTTCATGAGCTCAAGCATGCCAACTATTGTTTCCTACTCTAATACCAATTTGTCACACACTCGACCCCCTAATTATCCTTTTAACAGATGGGGGTATAATTTTTCTTCTTTCCTACGACTCCTTGATTCCTCGGATGAGGACATCGTCTTCGTGTGCTCATCGATAGCTTTCCAACGATTGAAACCTTTCCCAAAATAAATCTCCGGTTTGAAATTTATAGCCTTCCAAAGTTTTTTCGGGGCATCTTTGGCCAATAGCCATCCCCTTTGCCACCTGGAATCCATGTAGCTTCACATGGAATCCACATAGCTTCACCTCTCTCATGCCATCTGACATGGCATGATTGTTACCTAGGTCATTATCCCCTGATGATGACGTGGTTGCTGGTTGCAAGGAATATCTCCTGGTCTTCGCGAATACCAGTCCTTTGTCCCTTCGTCATTCTTGTATAGGTCTACAACATCTCCAGAGATTCAAAGTCCCAAAGTCTCCTTTCGCTCCAAAATCTATGGTGGGGATCAATCCACTCTTAGATCCGACAGTTGGTATTTTTCTGCAGTTAACACAAGGTTTAGAGTTGGCAAGGGTCCTACAATAAATTCATGACCAATCCCACGATGCCACATAGAAGTATCCAGATACACCACATCACCATGATATACATGGGCCCATCCAATTAGAGTTGGACGCTGCAATAAGATGACTTTAGTGATTAACACACTCTCCTATATCCTCTAATCCCCTATAGTCCCGTAGTTCCCAAGTTCCCAAGTTCCAAATATCCTCTCCACATACTCCAGCCTTCAGCCTTCGAGATATTCTTACCCATTGTACCTTACGTTTCTCGGAGTAAGACTTCACCAAAGTGCTTACATTTTCCTCCCACTAGTTTATCGAACGATTGAGAAAGGATTCCAACAGACCCTTAGATAAACAACTCACATCGCTCTCGAATCCTTCCTCCTGATCTAACGGTTGGTGGGATTTCTTCACTCAGGGATTTCACAACTTCACATCCCTTATAGGTCTTAGCCCATTTAATTCCCAAAGGTTTACCTACCAGAAAGGTCATAAAGAAGGGATGACTTCTTGTTGTTGGTTGATGGTACCGCTTACCCTAGCCTTACACTATGCTTGATCTAATGGTCAAGAAGGGACCCTAAGGATCCTTAGATCTACAGCTCACGTTACTTCGTGATTTTGGCATTCGGGGATTTCGACCAATTAAAACCTTTTCACTCTCGTAGTAGGTCAACATCGAATTTGACTATAGCATATATCCAATGGTCAGGAAAGATCTTGATGTTTATTGGATCGAAGACTCACGTAACTTTATGGCTGAAAAGATGGTCAAGGTTTAATGATGAAGTGGGTCCCATGAAAATGGATAGGAAACCGCTAGTTTTTGGTCAACCGTCGGATCATTGTTTTGACAAGTTTCCTTCAGAGGGATTTGAATGTTTTGAGGTTCCAACATCTCGAATTCCCGGACCTCCTAAGTCCCAAAGCCTGGAATCCTTAGCTCCTTTTAGAGCATAACGAAGGGTCCCAGAACCCAGGTCATATCGGACTTTGAAAAGCCCTAGAGAACTACACTCTTAAATCTTACCCGAGACTTGGTTAAGTCCGTGGACTTGAACCTGCGGTTAATTGGAAGGATGGTTTAAAGGAAGCGCCTTCCATTTACAAAACTCAAATTCTATAACAGGAAAAGGGATTTCGAGGGATGGACGAGTTGATAACAGTCCTGTGGAGTCCGTCCCAACTTTGTATTCACAGATTTTATCCTTGGACAATCTTTTGGAGGATTAACACATATATAGATTTAGATAGGGGTCACTCGTTGTTTTCCCCAAATTCATTTAAATGACATTACTAACTATCCTCCTTCACTAAACATGATTAAACATAAATTCATTAACAAAATGTGACATTCAAATTCTGCTTCACACTTACTAGGCCATAAGGCCATCAAGTTTACTATTTTTACCATTCAATAAGATAATTATATGCAATTTTGCAAGGCAAGCACCAAACTTGTCCTAAAATCACCCGAATGCAGGAGTTTACAAACGAAAACATGAATTATTACCGTTAATCATGCAATGCACATCTCTAACACAATCACGGACATTCAATCACACATCTCAATTCAATTACACAGAATATGTGAAACACTTATCTCTATTATAAGATAGAGCTACCAAACTGACTTTGGGTGTTATCATTTCCACCCAACCATAGGCTCATATGCATTCATTCTTAGCACTCTTACCACCCCCGTGCCAAGCCATGATACCACTAGAGAGTTCTCTCTTTTCTTTGGACTTTCTATGTTTCAAATCAAAACTCTTCCATGATTTCTATGATCTTTTTCCAAGCCCCCTTATGGGAATGGAATTCTTCGCACCTCTCCCACTCTCTTCTGCTCTCCTTCTCCCCTATTTTCGTGATTGCATTTTTTTTTGGTATTCTCTTGCACGCCTCCCCCCCAAGAAGGTTCTGGACCTATCCTATACCTTCTTCTAGAAGGAACTCGGGTCAATCTGAGCCTACAGGTAGACTGCACTCTGTGGTACTTCAGACTGACAACTTTTTGTCTACTCAGCTAGGTCCTCCATGCTTCCATTTATTAGGGTAGTTGGTTTTTCAACCACCAGTCCTTTTCTCATTAACTAGTTCTTCATTGGGATCAGGATGAGGCTTATTATTCTAGATCAAATATTTCAGCAAAGAGGATTGGGTCATCTTAGCATGATAAGCCCTCTCTATAGGTTTCCTCGCTCTTTCTTCTAGTGGTATCATGGCCAGTAATTCAAGGGATATAAAAAATAATACAATTGTTGGAAATATAAACAATAATATATTTACATTGTTCATATGTCATGGCATGGTAATCACAAGTAATGATTAATTACAAGCTAGGGAAAACAAGGGTGTTACAATCACTATATTGAATTAATGTGATGCATACATATAAATACAACAAGCTTGTCTCAATATAGACAAACTACCTTGATCACACAATCAACCAATTGAGACAATATCTCAACCACACACCAAAATAGGAGCAAACATAGTTGAACCAATCTTCTCAAATCCAACTAATTAATAATATCTTAAATAGTAAACTAAGATAAACATTATCTCTCACATATTTAGAACTATAATATCAGTGCACATCCAATCTTTGGTTTCCTTTACATATCTCTTTCCCTGCTTGAAAATTTGGCACAAAATAACACTAGATCGAGGCATCAATAGGTTTAGTTACACAATCAAAATGATAAAATGCTCCAGAGAACACACAATTTTAGTTATGTGCTCATTAAAGAACACACATCTTGAACATTTTTTTTGACTTATGTACTATAGAGTAGTACCATGTGGTTTCAATACACTGGTCTGGGATGGCTTCGGATTTTCTTCTTGCTCGACAGATTCTTCTTCAAAAACGTCTTCAGATTTTAACTTTTAGGAAACAATCTCAGGGTGCACGCTTCAAAACCACGTAGTCTAATTGTTCTATGTTTTGGTCATTTTTTGGGGATATTTTCTATTTAATTTTTCTCAAAATATGGTCATAAATGGTTGGATTTGCAAATTTTAGTGGTTAATTTTATATAATTTGAGTTCTCGAGAGGTTTTTCAGTAGGATAAATCCATTTCCACATTTAGAAATGCAATTTAAACAACAAAAAATTGTGATTTCATGTAGATTTATGTCGCCAGGTTCCAACGAAAAGTACTAAAACGTAGAATAATTACACAACTCCCCTCAAAACAACCAAAAACAAATGAAAGCTCTATTCTCTCTTCGTGGAAGCAAATCAATGAGAAAAACAACATTTCTCTTTCCTCACATGAAGCATACAGACTAGTGTGGGATCTTCTCCTTCAACAATAGAACTCCAAAAAACATTGTGTATGTTCTTTAAGACTACATGTTCTCCAAGGCTATAGCTACTTTTTACTTTGTGTGACTTCTCACAACTGGAAGCTCACCTATTGTGGATACTCCTCCACACAAATTCAACTCGTGACTACAATGGTGGCTAGCTCAAGATGGTGTTTCTCCTTTATTTCACTATAAACAATCACATACATGCTTCTTAGGCTACTCAACCAAACTACTTCTTCACAATAGATGGCAACTCATTCATTGGTGGATTATGTTCCACATAGACTCCTTCAGAAAATAGCTTCAACTCTCTCTCACTCACGTTGCTCCCTCACTTATGCAACCATCGATCGATGACTCTATTTTATGGCTTTTTGATGACGAATTAAAAATGATGCCCTTTCACGTCAACAACAATGGGTCCTTCAATTCTGCTCCTTCGTGTCCTCAACTTGTCATTTCCATCAACACATTCCTCTCATATTCATAATCATATTCCTGAGAACTCTGGTGAGGCAGTCAAGCCTAAACACACTCTAGTACTAAATTAAAAATATAGGAGAGTAGACATTGTTGCACAAAATTCCATCAATTGATTTCATAGTAAATTAGTACACATATATACATCAAGTTTGGTATAAAGATAGTCACACTATTTTATCCACACAATCAATCTTGTTGAGGATAATATCTCAACCACACACTGAACTAGGAGTCTTTGTTGGAGACATTCTCTCTCACAACCATCTAACAACCTACTAAACTATACAATAAGATAAGCATTAATTCTAACACAAACTGTTACCTATAATGATTCAAAATTTTACAGTAAAAAATGGGCCTGAGCCCATTCTTCATCATCGTTAAATGGATAAGTTTTATAAAGTGATTTCATATGCTATCAATCATCTTAATACATGTACATGGGACATTTTGGTGGAAACATTGTCCTTTAGTTTTGTATGTGGTTTTGTAGAGTGGGTTCATTTGTTTCCTTTCATATTTAAACTTGTACATGAAACATGTGGGTGGAAATATCAATTGTCTATCTAACTTTATATGTGAATGATTTTTTTTGTTATTGTATTTCATTAACCTAATTTATAGTACTAGTATAGATTCATCTTAAATCTATATCTATCAAGTGGCAAGAGGGCTCAAATCCTTTGAGGTGCAAATCATTCTAAAGAATAAATTTCAAGAAAAGGTTTGCACGACAAGGAATTTGATTCCTCTTGGTGCTTGATAGATTTGGGGTTATGATGGATGTAGGTTGGTTGTTGGGTCAAATTATTCAAAGATCCCATCTTTTCAAATTATTCATATGATATAATTAGTTGATTTCAAAGATCATTCAAACCTTTAACTTGAGATAATGGAGTGAAGGTCAAACTCGAACCCTCTTTCTTTGCATGATATTAATAGGTTCTTTCTCCAAGTTTGTATGTTCTTCATAATTCTATTTACATTATATTGCGTGCTTTTGGTTTTACTGCATTGTATAAATCAATGAATTTTATATATCTTAAGATTATAACAAAAAAAATGATGAATATAATGGTTTTAATGTGCAAATAGTAACAACATAGTGACTCACTTGAAAAGAATTGTGTGACCTCGAAATGAGGACTCTAGCTCTTGAAAAACCCACGTGTTTGGGTCAAAAAAGAAAAAATCATCCCTTGAATTGAAAAGTATTACTATTGGTAACATATTTTTTAGGGTTAAATTTACAACCTTTTACAACCATGGCCTTAAAATCTCGTAATGTTGCTAACAAAAACCTTTGATTAAATATACAATTTTTTGTTTCTGAATCCATAAAAAAATGCCCAATATGTCTTATGTTTCCATGTTTGGATTCATGATATTTCCTTCTATAGCAATCTCTATCACGGTGTCCAAATTTGCCAAAGTAAGAACATGCATCATTCCTTTTGACATTAGCATCAAACTTTGGTGTCATACCTTGTTGTGGCTTTGCATATAATGGCTTTCCATATGGTAGCTTACTCCCCCTGTTTCATTCCCATGGCTTTCCTTTGAAAGGCAATTTGTATCTATGCGTTGATTTATGTTCCCAATGTTAATGTTGCTTTGCCCACTTTTATTTTTATTTGTGGTGGTCTCAGCATTTTTTTTGCCCAAAATTTAATGAGAAATTTTTGGATCTGCAGATTTCATAGACTAGGTTTGTATAATCTGATTGATATATGGTTTTCAACATGTTGAGTCCATTTATGCTTTCAAAAATGCATTTTAAACAACAAAAAATTGTGATTGCGTCCATATTTATGTGGTGATATATTTACATATAAATTTTAATAACTAAGAGATAAATTTTACATATTTACATATATTCTGATTAGGTGTGTAAACTAAGAGATAACTGAAAATTACTAATTTAAAAATTCTCAAACAATACTAAAACCACAATTTGAGGCCTTATATGAAGGAATTTAACCCCGGAAAAGTGTTGTGGTGATGTTTGATCGCAAGTATTAGATCAAGATGGCAGTGAAATCTTTGAAACACAACTCCCTATAAAATTTCATCCCAAATGGATAACCAAGTCAAAAGTTATGAACCTCAGAAATCCCTACATCACATTGTGACCCTATGTCCATTTTGTAACCATCACACTCTATATGATTTTGGGTGCAGTATACAATTCACATTCATTTTCTGAACAAATTCAGTAGACATTGAATTTTTTGAACTACCATAATCAATAACCAAATTATAGCACTTACCTCCTATCTTGCATTTCATTTTGAAGACTATCTTCCTCTATTATGATTATTTTTCAACCTCTTTCTTAGAATGAAAAAATATTTTCCACATAATCAAATTTTCTCTTTGCTCTCCCCAAGTCAATCAATGCACTTGCTATTATTGTAAGTTCAACTTCAATAATATGAATTATTCCCTTTTGTCTTCTCCCTACCTTCAAAAAATTTGGATAGTCAATGCCATATGACCTTGCACTCCAAATTTGAAAAAATAATGCCTTCAAATTTGTACCTCGATCTCTTGCTAACTTTCTTCCTCTATCAACATCAAATATATTTTCAACAGGCTAGTTCATAGTGCATTGGATCTTGTTTCACATTTTTCTATCTATTCTCTCATCTATGCTATCCCAAATCCTTGATCTCTTCTCATGGTCTACTACTTTCTGAATTGTTCGACAAAAGTGGGTATTCCAACATAGGACAAACACCTTTTGTAACCACTCACACAACCAAATCAAAGATTAACACACCAACACTTTTACATGGTTAAAATCCTTTATCAGGGAAATAGTCCATAGCCCCAACCAACGTGGCCACTTGGGGAAATATATTAATGCAAAAGAAAAATATTTTGCAAGATAATTCTTACAATCGATCATCAACAAATGACACTCCATGCTCTTTAAATAGAGATCATGGGCCAATTGAGTGTTAAGCCACAGATCAACGTAGCCGTTAAGATAAGGAGAATATGAGTCGTCTGATCACTCTATGTCTAGAACATATTAGGACCATGTGATTACATAACTACAAATGCATACTAATGCATACAAAAGAAACACAATTTTACCTAAAGACACATTAAACCAAGT
>ML800445.1:232019-247197 GCA_009831015.1 Picea engelmannii | reverse complement strand
ATATATATATATATATATATATATATATATATATATATATATATATATATATATATATATATATATATATAATTAATATCATTATAAATTTTTAATATCAACTATAAATTTTAATAAAAAAATTGTAATTTATAATTAAAAATATATATTTCAATTTACATATAAGTTGATTCTTTCATTCATGGACTAGTGCTTTGTATCTTTTTTGGAATGCATTTGGACGAATGCATTTATTTTAATTATTATACTTGTGAATAGGCATGGTATATAATGTTGAGTTAGGTTTGACTTTCTATTAGTTTATGGTTGACCATAAAATATACACCCCTTTATCTAAAGTTTTAAAAAATAATGATTAATTTTAAATCTTAAATCTCATTTATCTGATATCTTATTGGCCAAAAACTTTAAAGTCTTATTGTGCCTTCACTTCCCCCAATGTTATTGTAATAAATATTTCTGCTATCTAGTCATTTCATGCCTACTCCCCCTATCTCATTAAACAATACTTTCATTATTATATTTGGCAGGTATATGCTACCTAGTAGCCTTGTTTAAGTATGAAGAATATTGTGTTATGCAATAGGCAAATATCATATTCGAACTTGAACATCAATTTGTGATATTTTCTTTTAGTCTTGTAGAAGTTAATTGCTTTTGTGATTTATGATTTTTATATAAATATGAGATTTCAGTGTTTCTCCTATGCATATTTTGATTTTAAATGAATGAAATCATTTAAAATTCTCTTATTTTTGGATCATTTATTTATTTTTGAGTTTTGCTTCCAATATTTTTCTCTCATTATTTAAATTAATGGATGTGATGGAATGGATGTAGTTATTTTGTTTATTGTAAGTGAGGTTATTATTTTTATCTCTCATTATTTAAATTAATGGATGGGATGGAATGGATGTAGTTATTTTGTTTATTGCAAGTGAGGTTATTATTTTTCCAATGTAATTTATTTGTTATCTATTGAGTTAAATCTATTTTTTGAATGCGTATTTTGAAAATATAAGTTATAAAGAGAAAGAGGAGCACCACCTCTATAAAAACGAAGAGGCAATCTTTATAACTCTTTAAAAGAATACCCTACAAGGTTGACTCTGGTCCTTGACAGAAAAATAGATCAACAAAACTTATCAACACATAAACCATTATGGGAATGACAAACTCTTGTATTGTCTTCCTTCAAAATTGTTGCTACCATAACACCAATGTTGTGGTCCTCATTTCTTCAATGTGCTACTTCATAGGTTCTTGTTGCTATGTTTCCTTTGCATATTCCAAGATTGTACTTAACATCATCTTTTTAGCTTTCTTCACTTCTTTATAATGTGAAGGATATAATTTAATTTAATTCATGTGGTCTTCATTTTCTTCAATGTGCTACTTCATAGGTTCTTGTTGCTATGCTTCCTCTACATATGCCAAGACTGGACTTAACATTATTTTTTTAGCTTTCTTGACTTATTTATAATTTGAAGGACATAATTTAAATTACTTCATGTATTTCTTAAAACGATAGGTGTTTCTTATTCCATCATGCATAACTCTTCTATTAAACTACCATGGCATTCCTAACAAAATGTAATAAAAATCCATGGGAAAAAAATAATACACAATGTTATCACTATAATTCCCAATATTAAAATTAATGAAGCACACCCTTCTCATTGTGATGCAACCAATAAACTTTGATTATTTCACGAGATCTAAAAGCCATGTAAACACATGAGAATGAAAAAAAAATCTATTTTATTCCTTCTCCATCATAACCATTACAA
This sequence comes from Picea engelmannii, assembly GCA_009831015.1. Classification (NCBI taxonomy): domain Eukaryota; kingdom Viridiplantae; phylum Streptophyta; class Pinopsida; order Pinales; family Pinaceae; genus Picea; species Picea engelmannii. Next base: position 245,407 of record ML800445.1, on the reverse strand, counting down.
TGGAAGTTCAACCCCTTATAACTACTATTTGAGATTTTAAAAAATCGCTAATTTTGGAAAAACAACTAATTTTAGAAAACAACCAATTTTAGAAAATTCATGCACGACTCTAAAACTAACCAATAACTAAAAGACAACTAGAGTGACATTATTTTTCAACTCACTTTTCTGATTAGGTGTGTAAACTAAGAGATAACTGAAAAATACTAATTTAAAAATTCTCGAAAAATACTAAAACCACAATTTGAGGCCTTATATGAAGGAATTTGGCCCCGAAAAAGATTTTTTGGCGATGTTTGATCGCAAGTATTAGATCAACATGGTAGTGAACTCTTCGAGACCCAACTCCCTATAAAATTTCATCCCAAACGGATAACCAAGTCAAAAGTTATGACCCTCGAAAATCCCTGCATCACATTGTGACCCTATGTCCATTTTGTAACCATCACACTCTATAATTTTGGATGCAATATACAATTCAAATTCAATTTCTGAACAAATTCAATAGACATTGAATTTTTTGATCTACATTAATCAATAACCAAATTATAACACTTACCTCCTGTTGGAACATGTATAATTTTGATCTTTTTTGAACTTTAGATTTCTACCCTCTTACATTGTTAATGACATTTGTGATTGGCTAAAGTTAACAATTTGAATAATTACTGTGATTTTCCAGGTAAAAAATTCCATCATACGTTTTTAGTAATCTCTCTATAAACAGATATATACAAGCTCTTCGAATTTCAAACTTATTTTACCATTTACAATTAAGAGTTTTGTTTAATGAAGAGATTACAAACCTCTCTTGTTATAGGAAGTCTAATCTTATTTCCTTAAGGATTATGGCGCCACAAAAATTTGCAAGAAAACTTGATGGATTTGATTTCAGAATCTAGTGGAACGATCAATCAGTTTGGAAGCTAGATAAACTAAGAAAAGGACCAAATATAGCAGGGAAGGGGCTAAATAGATAAAAAAGGGAGCACAAACTCTCTGGAGTGCTAAGTCCCCGAAGTGGAATATCTGACGCTACGTCTCCTTTGATATTGGACGGCTGCAATTTACTTCGGAACTCCGGGCTTCAGGCGTTCTGAGGTGTAAATATCCGAAGTGATAAGTCTCTAAAGTACAGGATCTCCTGTCGCATGTCCTCTTGATTTCAACCAAATATTTACTTCGAAACTCCAAGATTAAGGAGTTCTCGCTTCACACATTTGTCTTTCTTCTAAAGTGGTTATTCATTGAAGTGCATGATCTCCTGCAACGTGTCCACTTCGATGAACGATCCAAATGGGCTTCGGGTCTTTGGGAGTTCTTTACTCACCACTTCTTGCCTCCCCCTCGTAGTACGAAATAGCCGAATATGGGGATCATCTGACACATGCCCCTTTCTCAGATCGACGAACATGAATTGCATGAAATTCTCTCTATCTTCTCTATATATGACCAAGACTTGTGACATTGGCTTAACTTTGGGCACTCATCTCACTTTACGAGGATCGACAGTCAGATTTTAATGGGTCGTGGAGATCAACGCCTGAGAGTGATAGTGGGGGGAAAAGCTACGCAGGGTTTAATTTCGAAGGGCGGTCCCACAATTCAAACCATGATTTTCTCTCAGGGGTATGTGGTAGCACCAAGTGCATTGCGAGACAAAAAGCGGGTTACTTCAAACCATGCCCTCGCGCCCCCGCAAAATAGAGAAATGTAAAGGGATGCTGGAGGAGCAACTGCCTTCCACATCATGTACCCCATTCACCCTCCAACATAACACACTTTCCACATCATGTATCTTGTTCACCTTCCAGCCTGTCACACCTTCCACATCAGTTACCCCGTTTACCTCACCACCTACACTTGTCCCCACATCATCCTATTCATGAGCAGTTAGTCTTTCTCATAATTGTTAGCCATCACATAATGAGCCAACGTTGAGCTACCTGTCACATTATCACTCCCCCCATATTTTCAACTGATATTATTTTTCCAGTAAATGCATCCAAAGAACAGATAGCAATGGAATCAAATTACGAGGACAGTAAACAAATGATTATGGTGGCCTCAATGGACATGTGTGCCCAATTCAAAGAACAAAGGAAAATGAGCATGTCTGGGAGAAGATGAAGAGACATATGAAAGTGCTAACTCAAACAATATTTGCCCGATGTCGTTTCATTTCAATTACATTCTATTTTTAGGAGATATTGTATGAAGTCCAACAGTTTTTGAGTTGTGTCAATTTTTGTATAAATAGAGAGATTTCATATCTATCTGAGGCTTCTTCTTGCCGAATGTAGTAGAGAAACCCTCTTTTTGAGTATTAATACAAGTGCAGAAAGATATTCTAATTTTCATTCAACTTGAGTTATGTGTTTCCTTTGTGTTTCCATTTCTCTGAATTTCTTTATGTAATTCCTTGAAAAGTGATTGATTGCAATTTAGTATTACAACTACTGTGATCATATTATACCAACAATTCATTAGGTAAGCAATTTTTCCTCTGTATGTACTGTGAGTAAAGCAAGACCTACGATTTGCATGAATTATTGCATATCATATCCTATTCAAGGGTCAGTTCTCTACTTTTATTCTGCTACAAACAAGGTGAGACTCACCTACAATTGATGCCTAACTTTGTTTAACAGTTCTGTAACTTTTCTCCACACCATTTGATATTATAATTGTGACTCAGACAATGAAATACAACCTCTATATTGTCCTATTATTAATTCCATTTAAATATCATTTCTTATAGAACTAAAGGTAGGAAAAACACTCATTTAAAACATTCTCTTTAAACACTCCTGATACCTAACATTACTCTTTGAGCCGTAGGATTAATCTCAGGAACAACATATTTTTAGCGCTATTGCCGGGGACGGAGAAACGAAGTTATTTTTCCCTGGGAGAACGACAAAGTAAAACTTTAATATTTGATGGTGAACAAAGATTGAATATGTGAAAAGGTTCATTTTTCACTTGGCGACTCCTTGGTTCGAAGACTCCACATGATTCACTGGCGACTCCATTGGTTTCAAAATGTCAAGTTCTTTTGCTGCTCAGATTTCTGCGAGGTTTTTCCCTTTGGACTTTACAATTTTTTTTGGTTTTCCAAACGTTGTTCCTGATATTAAAGAATGGGGAGATCATCTTCCTAGTTTTAGAGAGGCTAAAGATGATAATCCTGCTCAACATTTGTTTGAATTTCATAAGCTCATGCATCAACTAGATATTCATCATGAATATGTTTTGATTAAACTATTTATGTTTATTTTGGGAGGGGATGCTCGACTTTGGTACAAATCTCTACTCCCTTCTAGCATTTCATCATTAAAAGAATTCCATACAACTTTTCATAAATATTGCAAAAGAATGTATTCATCAGAGTTCCTTTTTGAAGATTGTTGCAATTTAGATTTCGTAGAACAAGATTGTAATATAATCAGTTTTCTGATGAAAAATCAGAACATGATAGCAATTGTGGTCAACTATATGAAGAATAATTTTCATAAAAACAAGATATACTTCAATCAAATCAGGAAAATTTATATGAAGAAGACTTTGAAGTAAATCAAGAAGAGGTTTCTTGCAGCAGTAAGAATGAAGACGACATGATTGCAAGTAAAAATTAATAAATCCTTATAGACCCTCCAATCCTTCAAGATAATCAAAGACAGGATGATGAATCTTTTGTTGATCTAGATCCTTGCGAAGGCCAATGGCTTATTGAAGACCATAAGTAATCAGCTCTTGGAAAAGAGGATTTTAATAATGATACTGACAATGGAAATGGTACTCTAAGTGCATTTGTCATTGTACCAAATGTTCATAGCAATTGTTAGCACCAGGAATCGGCTTTAGATTGCATCGAAGGAAATCCCAGTACCGATCAGGTTATACGTAAATGTAAAATATTTTTTAAGGGGTCAAATGGATAAGACTGAAGATGATAATGTTCCAACTCAAAAATCAGGGTTAGCATGCACGAGAAATCAAGGTATTGGATAAATTCAATCAGTAAGTGGGAGTAAATGTGAACAGAGGGAAGACTTTAGTGAGGGGAATGTAGGGGTTTCTATTAACATTCGGTATATAGACAACCTAAGGAAGAAAAACACTTAACACAAGATCTTCTTGATTTCAAATTTTAAGGACACTAAAGAAACATCGTAATAATATTATAATCAAACATATATCATAATATCACCACAAAAATTCATGTGAATCATTCAAAGAATGAACACTTTCACATCATAAGTAAATAAGCTGGAATAAGAAGCTGGTTTCTATTAACCAAGATGTCTCAAATCAAGTACATAACCAGTTCACAGTAACTTCATCAAAATATTACAGTATAAGGGAGCCTAGATCAACCATTCGAACCTACTAAAGCATTTAATCTATCTATTTATAACAAAAAGGAGGAAACAACTGGAATTGCGAGCTGGCCTTCTTCCCATGAAAATCTCTAAGAAGTTATTTCATCTAACAACTTAAGCTATAAAATGGGAAAATGTTGGTCACTGATCCAACCAATCATTGAACTGACTTGATATCCCTTTGATCCGCAACTCTTTTCTTGCCAAGCGTCCTTCAGAGGCATGTAGCTATCATCATGCTACCATCTGTCGTCTCTACAATCTTCCACCTCAACCATTCATAAAGATGCTAGCTTGAATCTCCTTGATTCATGGTATATGTTGGTAGCATCATTTGGTAGCGCTCTGAGTAGCTCACTTGGTAGCTCCTTTACCAAATATCATGTGATTCTGTAGTGCAACCTCAAAAATAGGCAAGTAGAAAAGGCAGCGCCAAGCCTTCGTGTCTTCTGTGCAACATTCAGTCTTTGCCAAAATTTCGGTAGTGAATTTTGGTAGCGCCATCCTGGTGTGTCTCTGTGTATAATTCGCTTTCTACTAGAATTTTGGTAGAAAATTTTGGTAGCACCATCCTGGTGTGTCTCTGTGTAGAATTTGTTTTCTGCCATAATTTCAGTAGCGCCCTCCTATAGATCCTGACAAACTTTTGGTAGAAACATCACAATCGCAGCACCTTCACTTGAACATGTGCAGAATGGGTAGAAACCTTGGGTATTAGCAGCGCCATTAGTCTTAGGTGATTTGGCAGCGTTGTAGGTAGCATACTGGTGGAACATCAAAAATAGACTATTCTGTAGCGCCATAGCGCTACATAATGTCTGTGCTACTACCGTTGAAGGGATTAATTCTTTGTGAAAACCCAATATTCCGAATAGTAAGTACTAGAAGCCTGTATAGGTGGCATAAGTAGCATTTCATCAATTGTTTATCTTTGAAAAAAGGGACCATATTAAAAAATGGAGCTCACCTTTCACCAGTTACTTCATTAACCTGGCATTCCTTCTTGGAGAAGGAGGATCTCCCTTTGGCACAACAAGCTTCTTCCCTTTGACAGTGGTAGGCTTATTCACTGGAGCTATGCTCTCCTTGGTTGTTGGTTTCTCCTTTTCAATAGAATCTTCAACCAATACCTACAAGTTCCTTTGAGCCATTTTATATTGGAAATGTTGCAACTCTGTTTTGAGTCTTCTATTCTGAGACTAAAAGTCTTTGTTCTTCCTATAAAGGTTTTTGAGTTTCCTATGGAGAGGCTGGGCCTTTCTTGCTGCAAACCTTGCTAGGTCAAGAGTGTGGTTGTATCCATCCATGAGTTCTTTCATCTTAACTCTGTCAGACATGGAATCTTCTTTCAAATGAGCCACCTCTTTCCTAGCATCCCTGAGTTGCCTGATTAGTCTTTTGAATGTCTGGCTACCAGGTGGAGTATTGATGTGAATAGTCTTAACAGGATTTTTCATGGTTTCCTCTTCCTACTACATAGGGATTAATTTGTCCATCTCATCAGGTTTCTTGATTCCTTTGCCTTTATCTTTCTTCTTCTGTACAGAGATTTCTTCTTTCTTCTTCTGTACAGGGATTTCTTCTTTCTTCTCCATAGGATTTCCAATGCCTTGGCCTTTATCTTTCTTCTTCTGTAAGATAGAGACTTTTGGTAGGGAATGTTCTTCAACATCCTCTTTAGGAACCGATGCTCTTGTGAAAGGCTTTCTGACCTTGACGTTGGCTGTTGAAGGAGATGAGGATAAGTGTAGCTTATTCCCTTTATTTACTATAGTTTTAGTAGAATAAGGAGCTTCTTCTAACTCTAGTGGAGGAGGGGGTGAAATATCTCTCTGTGGAGAATGAAAAGCCTCCTCCTCAGTTCTTGCAACCTCCTTGATGGCCTCTTGATCTTGAGCATGAAATATTCTCTTCCTCTTCTTACTAGTACCTTCTTTAGCAACACTGGTAGATGGTAAAGGGCTTTCTATCTACGACTAAGGAGTAGCTGCTATGTCAAACTTAAAGTGAGAAGCAATAAAAAAATGTTCCCATGAGATATCCTTCTTACCCAACTCTTCAGAAACCAACATTCTAATCAATCGAGAGTGAAAGATGCTAGTATCCACAACCTTAAACTTAGATTGAACCCTATGTGACATATTACCTATGTTCCTTAGCAAATAGTAGGGAATCTTCATTTCGATTTTGTCAGTAAAATGCAACAGAAGCCTCATATGGTATTGGTATAGTGTATTGAACCTCCCTTCACATGTAAAGTACCTCTAAATGATCTTCAATATCCTGTTCAAATACTCAATCAGATGATTCCTTGGCACACCTTTGGTCATATTATTAGCTTGATGTTCATGCTTAAGGAAATCTTTGGCATAGGCTGGATCTAAGTCTAAGGCTTTAAACTATGTCTCACCTGTGATAGGGATTCCTGTAGAAGCTAAAATAGAGGTCTCAGACACCTCAAATTATAGGTCCCCTACCTTGGTCTTCAGGACATCAAAATGTAGGGAAAACTGCCTTGTTACCTCAGGATGACCTCTTTGCATATTTTGGTAGAAAGAGAGGCATCCCACTCTTTGAAAAACTTCTCTGGTTATGGGATTTGCCTCGAAAAGATGCATGTCTGCAGGCTCAGTTCTAACCACCTTACCCCCCCCTTGTATGAATTCTTCTTCTGAGGAGTTTCCATAGTTTAGGATAAGAACCTTTAGGGCTGAGGAGTGGTGATAACCAAGAAGAATGAAAAGTCAAAGCTCAAGTGGACCAGGCTGCAATTTTACAAGAATTTCCCTTAAACCAAACTGGTTGATATCTAGCTAAAACTGACTATAGAAATACCTCCCTTGAATGTATGCAGGTATGCACATTAAGAAATGAAAGGATACCCTATAATGGCCTTTGAAAACTGGGTTAAAATAGTCCAATTCAACTTTCATAGGAGGTAGGGGAGAAACATTGTAGTTTCAGTAGCGTCTCCAGGTAGCACACCACACATGCAGAGGATAGGATCTATTTGGATATTGTGAACTCAGTGGTAATGTCAGGCTGATGTATCAAACTTGACAGACAGGTAATGAGAGCTATAGGTTTGAGGGAAGGGAAGAAACTGACATGATGGCATGAGGGAAAACCTCCTCCAACTATGCAGGCTCGATAACCAAAATTTTGAGTGCTAACTCTCCTTGAAATTGATGTGTAGAGGAGGGAAATGCGGAATACCTATGGAATAGAATCAGTTTGAGGCCCCAAAAAGATCTCTGGAAGGAGTCACGAGCAACTCGGCCTCTGAATCCACCTCAGCATCGGATCTGGTAGCGTTGTTGCCAACTGGTCGGAAATGGTAATTTGTGCAGTGCATCCCTTTGAGTTTTTCAAAATCCAAAACCATTATCATAGCTCATAAATATGAGATCTTAAAAGCATCTTTTAACCACCCCTGGCACTAAAAACACGGAAGAGATGATATCAACATTGTAATCATAAATGATGGTAGAATATGATGGACATGGAGTGCGATACATAACTTTCTGATGAGTTGGCAACACTTCATTTCAAAACATGATTGAACAGTAAGAAAAAGGATAACAAGGTAAGGCTATGAGGGTATGAGTGATGAAAATGGCATGTCAAATCAGTCTTTTCGTGGGGTGAGTCAATCCTAGTGACAAGTCGTGAAGGGAATCAAATATAAGTGATGAACAAAATGGTCCTAAGTCCAAAATTTGTATGAGGATCAAAACATAAGTCATGAATCAACACTTTATTTATCAAGAGGGGCTAAACAAACATACTTTTAAAAGGATAAATAAAAAAATTAAAATCTAAAGGCTTAGGAAAAGATGAAACTAAGGGATAAAGACCCAAGGCAACTTATTGTGATAACAATAATTGCTGTCATGATCAAACTATTGTTCTAAATTCTTATTTTGATCAAGCTACTATTATTCAATCATCATTACTAGATCATCAAGAAATGGAAGTTTTTGAAAGTCAACGTTCATAAATTTTATATAATCATCCTATTTACGATGAGTATCTAGATGATGAAGAAGAGCATATTTTTTTCCCAACATGCATGGAAAAATACAGTAGTTCTCCTTCGTTTGATAACTATGATGAATGCAATTTTGAAGTTGATGAGCAACAAATTATTTCTCTTTCTTTAGAGAGTTCACTTCAGCAGAAAAATTATCAATTGCACTATAAAAGAAATCAACATGTGTATGACAATGATGCAGAAGATTCTTGGATAGGCGATGAAGGAGATGACGACATTTGCATTTTCCATGACCATAAAATTTACATTTGCATTTGGGTGCTAACTTATGACCATAAAATTTGGGTGCTAGCTTATGACAATGCTCGGCCTTGAGGGAATTTTGCTTGTAAGGTTGCATTCGAAGAAACACATGATCCCCTTCTACAAATTGATGTTTAGAGCGACCTTGATCTGCTTGTTGCTTCATGCAATTTTGTGCCATGACCAAATTCTCTTTGAGGGTAAGGAGAATAGCCTCTTGAACTATAAGTGTTTGGTCAACCGCCTGGACCTTCGAGACACCAAGTAAGTATGAGAGAAATGAAGGTGGCTTCTGTTTATATACCACTTCAAAAGGAGTCATGCATGTAGTTGCATGGTATGAAGTGTTGTACCACCATTCAGCTAGGGGTAACCATTGAGCCCACCGACTTTTCTTTTCCGAAGAAAAACACCTCAAATATGTTTCCAAATACTTGTTGACAACTTCCGTTTGACCATCAGTCTAGGGATGATAAGTTGTGCTGAGATGCAATTGGGTGCCTTGTAGCTTGAACAGTTCTTGCCAAAAATTTCTTGTGAAATTTGGGTCGCAATTAGAAACAATAGAATGCGGCATGCCATGGAGTTTGAAAACCTGATCCATGAAAATTTGAGCCACCATGGATGTTGTAAATGGGTGTTGAAGTGCACAGAAATGAGCATACTTGGAAAGGCGATCAACAACCACCATGATGACTGATTTATTTCCTGATTTGGGTAATTCTATAATAAAATCCATAGAGATATCCCTCCAAATAGCAGGTGGAATCGGAAGCGGTTGTAGTGTGCCTAGAGATTTGACTGTTTCTCCATTGTTGCATTGACACACATCACATTCAGTGAAAAAATTACGAATGTTCTATTTCATACCGTCCCAGAAAAAAGAACGTTTGACCCTGTCATAGGTTTTGGTGAACCCGGAGTGCCCCGCTGTGGGTGTAGCATGAAGCTCAAAAAGTAGCATGGATTTATCCTTTGATTGTTTACTTAAATACAAATGACCTTTGTATCGAATCTCATCATGGAGCCAAGAGTACCCTGGGGAAGCTAGAGCATTGGACTGCAATTGTTGGATCAGATGTGAAATTTTGGGATCTTGTAGCCATTCCTGGTGAATGGATTGGAGCCAATCTGGTACAATGAAGGAAAGAGAAAAAAGGGATCCTTCGTCTTCATATTTTCGGGAAAGTGCATCCGCAACCACATTGTCTTTGCCTTTCTTGTAAATGATTTCATAATCATATCCAAAGATCTTAGTCACCCATTTTTGTTGCTCCAGGGAGGAAATGCTATGTTCTAGAAAATAATTGAGGTTTTGATGGTCTATCTTAATTTGGAAGCTTTTCCCCAATAGATAAGGGCACCATAGATCAACCGCATGCAATTTAGCCAACATTTCCTTTTCATAGATTGATTTTCCCATATTTCTTTCAGATAGTTGCTTGCTAGTAAAGGCCGAAGGCCGACCCTCTTACATAAGGACATCACCAATTCCTTTCCCTAAAACATTTCATTCCAAGACAAAGGTCTTTGTGAAATCAGGAAGGGCCAGGACTGGTGATCCAGAATCGGATTCAGAAGCTTGACAGGGCTTAAAAATGCTCAAAAATGAAAGTGCTCAGAATCCAACGAAACTAGTGTCGTTGCGTCCGTATCGTCTTCCTAATTCCGACGGTATATTTACTTCGTCAAACAGGTTCTGTATGCGAAAGATATCGCGTTCTGTCCAAAAAGCCAAACAGGCAAAAAAAGGGGATGACTGTACAGTCGATACAGTGCCATGTGGCATGCTAACTGTACAGGCCGTACGACCGTATAGCTGACATGGAAACCCCTGGAGACAACACATGGCAGTTCCTAAAGATGAGACGTGGTAGGCTGATATGGCGTATGGGCAGACAAATGGACCAATCCAGGGGTGACACGTGTCACCACTGTAAGGGTGACACGTGGCATGGGATGACAACAACGGCTGATAGGGAAGTGACTGGACAGGGTACGTGGCAGGTGATGTGGATGAATCAGTGATCGAAATTTGGAAGATTCTGGTTGGTTGTTGATGTGCCACGTGGCCTAGTCATGGGCTGCCACATGGCACCCTGTGGTTGGTTGATGGTTTTGTACAAAATATATATGGGTTCACCGGGGTCGAACCCCCGACCTTCCTCTGGACTGTGGACTGGCAGGACCGGGATAACCACCCTGGTGCCTGTTGGTGCTTATACTATATGTGGCAAACAATGTATTTATATTTGAATAAAGTCATAGTCGGTGGGGGAAAGGTTCGGGGCTTAGCCCCATCCCTCGGCGCAAAACATACAAAACATGACCACAACCATGTAGCCAGGAGCCAAAGTGCAAGGTTTAAACCATATGCAGGTGTTTTAGATAGGGACTAGCCCACGGATCCTAGGTGGATCCCACAGGACCAGGACCCTATTTCAAACAGGGCGCGCATGGGTAGTTGTTATACCAACGGTCATATGACCATGCCACTGAACCAGGAGCCAGCGCGTATGGAGAGGTGCTAGCGCATAGCCCGAGGGGATAGCGCTCGGCCACATGGCCCTATGTGACCTTGCCAAGGGGGCGCGTGCCCAAGCCTCGGGGGATAATTCCCTTATTTCATTCAAAAGTGGATTTTTTACTATAGTTTGGGATTTTTAAATGATTTTGAGCCTGATTTTAATTGATTTTCTCCATTTTTGGGAGGTATTGGGCATTTTTGGAGCCCAAATTTTGGGAGAAAGTTGGAGATGAATAACCAACTTCAGATCTATATAAACCAGGCTTGATTCAGACCATAGAGGATAGTCAGAGCAGAGTTATGCTGAAGGGAATCCAAGCCAAAGCCATTTTTATGCAGGGAAGATATTGAGGAGCAGACGTTGTCGGGCCATTTCTGGGAGCTCTGGACGTCCGTTTTGCATACCGTTTTCTTTGCAGGGTTCTTGAGATCTAGAAGAACATGACCAGATCAGTCTTGTAGCCAATTGTCATTGCTGCGATGTACTTTTGATCTTTTGAACATAAATAAAGAAGCCTCCCCCACAGAGACAAAGGCTCGGAGATGTAGGCAAAGTTGTGCTGAACTCCGTTATCAATCTGCATGTTATGGTTTGTTGTCTATTATTTCATTTCAGATCTGCACATGTGTATATGGCTGTCATAATTCCTCTTCTTTCCTCATTCTTTCACTAAGTTTCTCAAATGGTTAATTAATGCATGCAAAATTAAAACTCAACCATAGTCATTAAAAGATCCGACGGATCAAGTGGTATTAGAGCTAGTTGATGTTTGGATTTGAGTTTTTCATGTTAACCAGGGAAAAGCTACAGCGTGGTGAAGGCGAGCTTGTTGTAGAGAATCCATTAATTGGATTGAGAAAGAGATCTTCTCACAACAAGAAGATGGCATCGGAAGAAGGGATTTCTCAATATGAGAAAGAGTTCCGGAAAACATTCCTTGCTATGTCGGAGATGGTGAGAGTTTTGTACGAGGATTACTTGTAACGAAAAAGACCAATTTTGGGTGAATCTTCAAAGGGAAAAAGTGAAGAGGAAGAAGACCATCCTCATATTCCTCCTTCACCTCCATCAACACCTCCTTCTTCTCCTTCTTATTCAAGTTCAAGTTCTAAATCTAATGGAAAGAAAAATGTTTATAAGCATAAAAATGAAATGCCACTGTTAAAACTTGATGTTAAATTTGAGTTGCCCATATATGATGGTGAAGTAAATGCAGAAAAACTTGACAATTGGATCAGGTAGATGGAGGTATACTGCAGTGTGCAACAGATCAAAGATGAGGCCACACAAATCAAGTTGGCATCTTTGAGGCTTGCAGGTACATCTCTCATATGCTAGAAAAGCAAGTTGCAAAAGGGAACACAACATGTGGGTAATGTATTTCCATCATGGAAGAGTTTCATTTTGGCACTTAGGAAACAATTCTATCCTTTGGGTTATAAATAAAAAGCATTAATCAAATGACAATATTTAAAACTAAGAAAAGGACAAACAATGCAAGAATACAGCGATGGATTTCGAAAAATGGCATTAATGTTAGATATCCCTTTGCAAACACAAGAAACTCTTATGAAGTATATAGGAGGTTTACCTGCGCATATTATAAACATTGATTTCATGTTTGGACCCACTAACCTTGATGAGGTTTCTGTTCAAGCTACGTTTATTGAAGCAGGGAAAGCAGGTGTGTTAGGGGAATCATCATCTTCAAGGAAAGAGGACAAGAGGAAAAGACATGGCAAGAATGCAAATGTAGTGACAAGGAAGGAAGGAAAGCCCTCTTGCAAGCATTGCAATAAAGAGGGACATGATGAGGACAAATGTTGGCAGTTGCATCCCGAGAAGAGGCCAAAGTGGTTCAAGGAAAAGAAGGGAACACAAACAGTGGCAACGACATCAAAACCCATAGACTTGGGATCAGATTTAGGTGATGAGTCAAAGATTTCATTGGTTGGTATGATAGGTAAATTTGGTGAAGACATTGATTGTAGAAGCAAGTTGTTTCATATAAGGGTAATCATGTGACACACTAAGATAGACACATTAATCGACAGTGGATCTCAATCTAATCTAATCTCAGAAGAATTGGTTAAGTAATTGGGGTTAAAAACACAAACTCATCATAAGCCTTACACACTTAAATGGATAAGCAATCATCATCAAATGCACATAACAAAG